>CAUYSK010043982.1:0-117288 GCA_963575035.1 Avahi laniger | reverse complement strand
TGAAGATATATTTTCTAATCATATTATAAATGGTAGGATATTCTCTTATAAATTATACTCTGGAAATTTTAGGTAGTTTTTCTTTATAATTTTTTTTTTTTTGGTAAATTTGCCACTGGGAAGAAATAAGGACCAACCAATATTTTATCAGAGATTTTTCATTCTTTAAAGTGAAGGCTCAGGTTGCATTGTTATTGTTAATAATGCCATTGCTGTTGTTGTTACTCTTATTAATTTTTTAGTTTCTGCTTTTCTTAATAGTAATTACATTCAATTTTTTTTAATTTCAGCATATTATGGGGGTACAAATGTTTAAGTTATGTATATTGCCTTTACCACTCCACCCAGTCAGGGCTTCAAGCATGTCCATCCCCCAGACGGTGCACAGCGCACTCATTATATATGTATATATCCATCTGCCCAATGCCCGATAAATTCGATTTTTGCATATACTTCTATGGGAATTCAAGGTTTAGGAAAATATGTGAAATGGAATGCTGTTTGTAACTTCAACACATGTATAAATACAGCTTACATTTTATATATGATTCTAAAATGTAACACCAACCTACACTGTAATATTAAAAAGAAAAAAATGATATTGGACCTACCTTGTTATTTTTCATTTGTACATGTACTTCTAAAACTGTTTACCTCCTACATATAAAATCTGATCTTAGATCCTGTGGGGTTTTTTCACTGTATTGGGTTCTGGTTAAGCAATGTAAACCCTCAGTAAAGCTGTTACTACCATTCAGTTATTTTTCATGAATTCAGTACATGAATTAAGATTTCAAAGTTTGACACAGGGAACTATTCAAACTATTCAATTTTCACAGTTTTGTGAGATGTGATCACTTTAGTCATTATGAATGAGTCACAGCAGCTCTCACATGTACTGATTAAGATAAATACAAATGACTTTTCATAATAGTAAATAAAAATAACATAAGAATTAACAGTCAATAAGTAAAATAAAAAGACAAAATATAAAATAACACTACAAATGGAAGTATCAATTAGAAAAAAGTTTTCTGGCAAAAATCTGTCAAAATATGTCAAAATTAAAATTATAAATCTTTTGACTCAATGATCCGACTTGAAGGACTGTAAGCAAATAAATGTGCAGGTGAGCAAATATGTACATAAAAGGATTTCCACTGTAGCGTAAGTTCTAGTAAAAAATTGTGTCAAGATAATTCTTTAATATAGTAAAGTACAAACAAAAATATGGAATAATATAAAGGTAAAGAACAAGATAGGTCTACATGTACTGACCTGGAAATCACACAACATAATGTTAAGTGAAAATAAACATAATTTATGTGGTGCAATCCTATTTATAAATATTTGTATTCAAAGTCCAAAAAGATTCACAAATATACATCACACTATTAGCATTCTTTCATCCAGTGAGTATTTAGTGAGTCCCAATTATGCACTAAGCACACAACATAGTGGCAAAAGGGACCTATTAAACAATAAAACTGTATCGTGATGGCTTGTGGTATGTTTGGTTTTCACTGAGTTTTGCAAAGGTTGCATATGGGTGGGAAAATCCTAGTTTAGCAATTTGGGAAGACATTTCTAAAAAACTGATGTTTTAGCTGAAAGCAGAAAGGAAATGAAGAATTAACCAGAGGAAAATTATTTAACATAGAGACAATAGCATCTAAGAAAGTCTAGAGGCAGGAAGGAGATTTAATGTACTCAAGAACTGAAAAATTTAGTTATGAATGGATTAGAGTATAAGAGAGGGTGCTGGAGTTGGGATTATACATGCAAATTTACTTTCAATTTTATAAATTTCTTGTTTTTGTTAATGAAGATATTCCCATTAACACAGAAGTAACTAAGAAATTAGCTAAAATTATCACAAACTAAGTAAAAAATAAGGAAACACTTTAAATGGTCTACAGAAAAATAATGAGAAAAGACAAAAGAAGTCAGGAATAATCAAGTTGAAGCCTAAAACAGAAGAATAACATTATATATTAAGCTAAATTGAAAGAGAAGAGTACAAACAGTGATTTTAGAAAATGAGTATATTTCTTTTAAACAGACTATTTAAGAAACATTAAATAAAGCAATAGTGCAAATCTTTTAAAATTAGGCTCCTATTATATTAATAGAAGAGCCCACAGGAATATTTGTACCAACACAGCTGTTAAACATTTAACAGACTTACTTTTCAACTCTTCCTTTTTGGCCTGAGCTGCCCTCGTAGGTATACTGAAACAAAAGCAAGACTCTCTAATCTACTCTGAGTGTTTCCCTTTCCCAGGGATTCCTGTAATCCCTTCCAAAGGTGTGACTACCTCTAAATCAGTGGCTCTCAACCTTGGCTCCATGTTAGAATCACCTAGAGAGATTAAAAAAGAAAATTGATGCTCAGGTCCCACTTCAGGCCAATTAGATCATTATCTCTAGCTTTTGGAAGCAGGTGTTAAATATTTTAACACTTCCAGGTGATTCCCATGTGCAACTGAGACTGAAAAACATCACTGTTCTAGGAAGTTTTAGCATATTATCCCTTTCAGTGTGTAAACCAAGTTGCCTAGCAGAAAAATCAGGGGCACTTTCACTCATATGGATAATTCCGAAGAACCGAGTCAAGAACTAAGAATGAGAGGCCTCATTCATTGACTGGTTTGATGACGAGGTCGTCTGGGGTATTCGAAGAGTGTTATGTGCTGAGTGAAGATGAAATCCTTGGTGGAGAGGCAATTTAGTTACATACAGCAGGCATATAAGGTTAAGATATTCAATACATTAAAGATAAATTCATAGGACTCAGTTTTCTCATCTCTGAAATGAGAATGTAATTACCACATCATGAAATTGTGGCTAAATGAGGTAATGTTTATCTAAGCAAAGTGCATAGTATACTTATAGTTCAAAGGCTCAATAAATAAGAAATAGAGAAATAGAGTATCAGTCTCTTTCATATCTAATTTCTCAAATGTGTTATAGTTTCAGGTTTGTTTTCCACCAAATCAGTTTATTTTTCTTTTAGTGGGTTTTCATTCATGGTATAAAGCCAAAAACAATAAATAGAAAATGTACACATTTTTGGACAGGTAGAAGGATAACACCTTTTCAGACTTTTCAAAGGTGTTAAAATTTGCCTAATGATCTGTTTGTTGAGTGCAAACATATTAGTTTTCTGTTGCCATATAACAAGCTACCACAGACTTAGTGTCTTAAAACCCTGTTTATTAGCTCACAGTTCTATTCGTAAGAAGTCTGGGCTGATGTGGATGCTTGCTCTGCTCAGTGTCTCACAAGGCTAAAATCATGGTGTCTGCTGGGCTACATTATCATCTGAAACTCAGAGTCCTCTTCTAAGGTCATGTTATTGTGGTAGAATTCAGTTCCTTGCAATTGTAGGGCCAAGGCTTTCCTTGTAAGGCCCACTTCCTTTCTGGCTATTAGCTGAGGCTGATCTTAGCTTTCAGAGACGACCTGAATTCCTTACCTTTGTAGCCCCTCAGTTTTCATTGCCAGCAACAGAGAATTTCCCTCACCTTGAATCAATCTATCCAGCCCCTCCCACTCCCTCTCTCTCTCTCATGATTGGATAAGGCCAACTGAAGGTAATTATGCTTTCTTAAAGCCAACTGTACCATATAACCTCATCACAGGGGTGGTAGCCGTTGATGGTCATAGTACCTCTCACATCGAAGAGGGAGACGATTATACAAAGGTATGGTCATTGGGGCATTATTTTAAAATTCTGCATCCGCAGCATGTAAGAATGCTGAGTGGACTGTGTCACATGTTAAGGTGATTTTTAAGGCAAGGAATGAAAGGAATATCTCTAACTTACTTTTCATATGTATCGCTTTTCATTTGGTATGGTGTATAAAGGTATTGATTGGAGATGGGAGTTGAGCTTTGATTTATTTCCTACAAGGAATGTAGAAAAAAGCCTAGAAAGACATCAGTTCATAAACTAAAAATGTAAACTTTTTGCATATGATTTTAGTGCCCACTAAAGACATCGTAATCTTTTATTTTTTTACTTCTTCATTTTTAATAAGTAAAATTGTTATGCAATTTCATCTCATAACAAATATATGCTAAAAGCATAAAATAAACGTAAGCCTTCATAAAGAAGCTACATTCCACAAATAAAAATTGGCATACATTTTTTTTTTGATGGGGAGGCGGGTAGAGGAGTGGGTTTTGTTGTTTGAGGTAAGAGGCCCAACAACAGCTTGTTGGTACTCTTCAGATGCAGTGAGTGTAGCTGTTTCTGTCAGTTCCAAGCATTTGCTACAGAACAAGAAAAGCCTAGGTTTGCAGCCTCCTAAAGCTGTAAAACTGCTCAGCACTGGCTTCCAATACTTGGCCACAATTTTAATAATTTTCTGTAACTCCTCAAGATATGATAGTGTTCATAGCCAGGAAACATTGTTAAAGTTTGAGCCAATTTTCTATTTCTCAGAACCCAACTAAGGAAATCAATCTTCTACTTGTTTTCCAAAGTTATAAATGAATTCATGGTTATTACTAATAATGCAATGCCTTGTTTGGCTAATACTATCTTGCTGAGAAAATAAAACAAATCATGGCATTCTTTGGAAGGTCTCTGCCTAGTTTGTATTAAAAGTGAATTAGTTGCTACAGATATTTGAACCATAAAGGAGTGTGTTTATGTTTATTTGCTGCTAATGATAGGAAGATCCTCAGGAAAAGATTTTTCATTAAAAGCTGTTTAATTTTGGTCTACTCTGTGATCTGTTATATGTATTAGCATACTTCTAGGAGAACTAAATACATGTAATATAAAACTGCCATTGTGCTATTGTGTAGTGGATTTTAAAATGAAGTCTGTATATCTCTGGTGTTATGTGAGGATTTTCCACTGGCGTACGAACTCAGAGAGCTTTGAGATAACCACCCCCACTCCCCCCAAAAAAGAGAGAGAAAGACAATTTGTTTGGTTGTAGTATTGGCAAATGAAATGGCTGGATAACTAGCTAACAAATCCATTTTTAAGTCTGGTGGTTTACAGTTCTCTACTTTAAGGGAAATTGCAGAGTTGCCTAATTGACTTGTCAGCCAGTATATAATTAAAATAATTTTTGATGAAAAATCACTGACTTTTGACATATCACTGAGAAGGAGTTCAAGGACTTGAGTGATGTTGCTATAATGGAAAGAGTTTCTTCCATTTCTATCTATTTATTTATGTGAGCAAAGAATCTCCACAGTTACCACAATTAAAAAAAAACAGAATTGTTGTTGAACACTGTCTCCTTTTAACAATATGTCATAGTCATCCATAAAATACATGAAATAAATGGAAAAAAACCAAGTCTATTCATCTCATTAAGAGATTCATTTCTGATGATTATAATCTTTGCTTAATAATTATTTATCACAAGTTTACATGTTTGTTTTGATAACTGTGCTCTTCTAATTTTACCTCAGCCCAGAAGAAGTATTTTTTTTTAACTTAGAATTATATGGTCACAGGAAATATTTAAAAGAATAATTTTTAGATACAAATCTTTTCTGAGAAACATCAATACAAAGACTTTCAAAGACTTTACAAAGAATTATCCTATTACATTAGGATAAAAATGGGGATAGAAATATGAGTTCAAAAAGACACATGACTGAAGTAAAATTTTCAGCTGTAAATAAGATCTTGTTCATGTGGTTTTCTCTAGTATTTAGATTAGTTTGAATTCATTAAAACAACTACATAAGTTTTATTCTAAAATATCAATATTTTTAGTATGCGACAACCTTTATCCTTTGCTATTTAAACTTACCATGAAACAAATTAACTGTCAACCTCAAAATGTTTGAGGGGTATGTAGTTTTATAAAATTAGCTTAGGACGTTACGTGAAGTTTGAAGACTACTGCTACTGTGGAAAGGACTGGCTTTTCCTATGCTGCAATAAGGCGTTTTGTATAGGGGCTAAGGCTCCAGCTGGCTCTGACGTTGACAGTAGCTCACTTTCCTCCGAGCTACTTCACTCACTTCCTCCTGTGACCCTAATTAATCATCCTAATCATCCTAAGCATTTGACACTTTATGTGTGTGTGGCGGTGGTGGTGATTCCCAGTATTCTCCAGTGTGACCAGTTTGTCACTAAAGTTTTAGTCATATGGATTTTGGCTACAGTGTAGGCAAACTCTTAATGCATTGTTAATGGAATGTCACAGTTGGTGTCAATGAAATGATTAACCAATTGGATTTTAAATAGAAAAATTATGTTTTATTAAATGTAAATACATTTTATAGTCATAAACTTAAGTCATAAACTTAAGGTAATGATAGCAAATATCTCAAATGCTTTGCTTCCTTGTGTATATATACGTATCATACATTTTAATTATTAATATAAAGTAAAAATAGTTGGCACAAGAACAGCAGTAAAGAAATAAAGCAAAGTTTCTTCTTAAAGAAATAAAAGATTGCTTTGGGCCAATTTTTATCTGACAAATATTGATTTGTTTTATTTAATGCAGTTTAAAACTCTACAGTTACAATTTCTGTTAACAGATACCTAATGAGTACCTAAATACTTGCTTTCTTTGTTTCCCGAAAGGTTCTGTGCTTTAGAACTTGTCCTGCCCATGAACGTCAGTGACACACAGATGTCATTTGAAGCCATGGCAGGAATGAGATGGAGTAGGCAGAGAGGGTACTGTGAGAATAGAAGTGAGGCCTCTGATATTAAATAATGGAGGCGGGGAGGGGAAGAGAAGCTTGAAAGAATCCTGAGAAGGGCAATTGGAGAAGAAAGCCTGGAGCATGTGGGGATTCCAAAGCAACAGGAAGACTATTTTATGTAGTACTTAGCAACTAAGTAAAGTGGGGAATTGAAAATTCCCACTGAAATTTTTTAAACATATTTCCAAGGACTTAAAAAACAATCGAGAGGAAAAAACCTTATTTTCTCCTGTAGGTTGGATAGATTTTTTTAAAAAAAAATATGGGGGTGATCTTTTGTAGTTAGTTTTGTTCTTTTGTCATTTTTCTAGTGAAAAAACAATAGGAAGAATTCTTTTTTTAATGGCGTCTGGTAAGAGCAGCCTCTCTCTGGGTAGGGATGGGGATGTGGTAGAGGAGGTAGGGACAGGCAAGTAGGGGAGTGGGAAAGAGGCCAAAGCTCTCCCCACTGTCCTCACATCCTTTGGTTTCCTTCTCTCTTCTCCCAAGAGAGAGAATGATGTACATGACAGAAAAAGGAAAACATACCTTCTGTAGGCAAAGGGATGGCACTTACATATAACTGAGAATGGAGGAAGGTGTATTCTGTGGCTGTAAGTTTGCTCTGTTTTCTAATTAAGTATAAAGGGAAGTCTGCTGAAAACGAAGGTAGGGATGATGGTCCAAAATGTTAGAAGTTAAAGACAATAAATAATTTTGAAAGAAAAAAATGTGCAGAGTGGGAGGATGAATTGATTAGGGAATATGGCAGGGTTGCTGGATTGAATGGATGAAAACGTTAAAGTATTTTCATCCTTGAAAAGGATGAGTCCTTTGAGTCCTCTTGGAGGAGAAAATAAACTAAAATGCAGACATATACAAATATCCAATGCAATCTATACAACAAATATTTACTGTGTTTAAGACATTATTGAGTGTAATGATTTCGAAGGGACAAAATACAAACCTATGAAAGGGTATGTAACAAAACACATTGATTGAGTCCCTGAACAAAAATCACTTGAAGCTGGTTGACTAGGAAACATTTAATAGCTGGCAAAGCTGGGACTGGAGGAATCAAAGCTTGGGTGATGCATTAGAACAATTCAATGGCCAATGAAAATGACCATTATTAGTGGGAGTTAAATGGAGTCCAGACAGGTTCACTGTCCCTTGTTTCTGTGTTGATTTCTTGTTCTACCTAATAAAGGCCTTTACTTGTGTTTGCCTCTAATATAGCAAAACTATTAAGAGCCATAATCTCAGTCATACTAACAGAGTTTGAAGTCCAATTTTACTTATCAGCTCTGAGAGCCTGGACAAATTGCATAAAATTTCTAAGACTTTTTCCCTCCCCGTCTCATAAATGTCGTGAGGAATAGGCTAAACTACATAACAAGTTTAGCACTCTCTATGACATACAAAAACCCACCCTATGGTGGTAACATGTTATTAGCTTTCTTAATAGAATTCTTAAGGCACACGGGTATTCACCTATCTCTGTCCACATCTTTTTTTTTGTCATTGTTATAATGTGCCAATTAATCTAATTCATTTCATTATAATTAATAAGTGGTGGTATAGCTGGGGTATGAAAGCTCATTTTGTTACTTTATAAGGCAATCCAAATGGTAACAGCTATTCTATTCAACAGTCTGATCAGCATTAGGTGATTAACATAGTCTATCAATTTTAAAATCTTACAAACATGTTAACACATTTAATTTTTTGTTTAACATATTGGAAAGGGTACTTTCTTTTCAGCCTTCAGGATTTGTATGGGCATAAAACGTAAAATATATCTTTCATTGACATCCCATTTGCTTCCTTTCTATTCTTGAAATAAAACGCTTACAAGTTGACTCTTGCTATTGATGATATCAATACCATGGATTCAATAGGAGCCAAAGAGTTATTTTGACACCAGTATTTCTAGGGTGATCCATACTCGGTGTGCATTCTCTCCAGAGTTACATTGCTTCTAAATTTTATTTATGGTTCATATAAAGTTTTATGTTCCAATATTTTTACAAAGGACATCCTTTATGTCCATGTGCCCATGCTCAGTTGTACCGATAACTGTCCATTTTGTATTAAGAATCATTGAAAGTAGTGTTTATGATATTTCTGAATTATGAAAGCATTTCATTTCTTTTCCAATAGAACTGTGCTGCAACTAAAATATATTATGGCTGTGCGGTAAGCTAATTATAATAAAAACATAATTTGGGTGACTTCCATCATTTTGTAGTGGCTTATGAAACTCACTTTGTCCTGGCCAAGTGGAGATTTCAGGTGTAAAACCAGATTGCCCACAGTCACCATTGCTGCTTCCCCAAAGAGAATTCAGATTGTTGGGAAGTTTTCTACCGAGACTAGAGTATATTTGTTCTTGGGCAATAGTGGCCCTGAATTTGGTGGTTCTGCCCACAGGGCTTCCTGAAATAAATCTTCGTTGAGAGAAAGGCAAAAGAAACCAAGATTCTTTTTTTTTTTCTTTTTTACAGATTCTGTGATAGCATCCACCCACCTGTACAGTGTACCCTCTGGGGATCCCTAACAGTGCATATAAAGGCTGTTTGTTTTTGTTTGTTTTAAAATCAATTTACTCTCAAACTTCCTCAAATATTTACTGCTGTGAGTAGAAGGAAATGATTTTTTCCCCTCTCAGTTCTGCCTTGGGGAAGAAATATTTCTGTATTCTGTCTAGCCCAAAAGAGGGGGAGTGGGATTAGAAAGTCTGATCTGATCATTTACCACTTTATCGTAGGTTGTGTGCAGCTGCTCTGTAAGCAAATAGTAAGGCTCTCAGGGCATTTTTCCTGGGAGTTAGAAATCTCTGCTTTTATGCATGGGAGAAAAACATAATCCAGTCACACCAACTCTTGCCCTCACACACCCTTCCCCACCCTACCTCAAACAATGAGCCCTACCTGTCTTTCTCCTTCCTCATGTTGTCTGCCCAAATTAAAACAGCAGGTAATTTTTTAAGCATTAAAACTTCATTTACTGTTAAATGTAATCTCCCTCCATATATTATAGATTCACACATTTGACAGACCTATATGTATCCCTGTGTCATTAGTTATTGTAGAAATAATTTAAAACCAGTGAATTACATTAGTTCTCTCTGGCATCCTAACAAGGTCCCAAGGAACTTTACTCTCTGCCATTACTTTGTATTATGGCATATTTGTGTGAGAGCTCGATTTTATGCCCACTTTTTCAGGTGAAAATCAAACATAATGAAGGGCCAACTTGGTAAAGCAAGTCCAAATCTGATTTTTTTTTTTTTTAAGCTCTCTAAAGAAAAAACACAAAAGGATCATGGGGGAAGGGAATTTGGTTAGTTCTGCTGATAATTGTGTGAATGTTTACCATGTGCCAGGTACATATACAAGGAGAGAAAAACAAGAATCCCATCCTCAGGACCTCACAGTGTCCTGAAAGAGATGGATTCAAAAAATTTTGATAAATGATATGACAGAAATAGGCATCATAGATCTTTAGAATGAGGGTGAGCCTTCCTGGTGACAAGGCAGTTCCAGGCAAAATGTCTGGAAATGAGAAAGTAACAGAAAATGGCCTTTACAGGCAGACAAATCCCTTTCCCGTGACTGAATTGTTAGCCAAAGTTTCCTGGTAAGGAAAAATAAAAGTTAATAATTCTTATCTACCTAAGGGGTTTCTGGAGGGATACGTAGAATAATTTTTCTAAGGCACCAAGCTTGTTTACATGAAGTTGCTCTAAAAAAGTAAATTCTGTTTCATACTCTAACACTGGCCTCTTACTAGAGAGCTCACTATTTTAAAGATGATACGATTTAAATGTGATGAGAAATGAGGGAGTAGTCAGATGAATTGGCTCTTTTTTGATGAAGTCAGCTCCAGCAAATAAAAACCCAAAATAACTTTCTTTGCTATAAAGGCGTTGAAACATTGTTACCTCTTTTGTAAATTTCTAGAGAGATTTTTATTTATAAATCTCTTGAGGATTTTCTTGGCTAGTTGCTTTAATAGTTGCTAAATACTCCACAGGTTCATTATAAAAGAGAAATTGAAAGCCTCCAACACAATGAATTGGCTGAGTACACGTTATATCTCTGCCATTCATTATTATTATTGTTGCTATTATTATTGTTGCCATATTTATGGTTGGAGTCAAGTACCAAACATACTCAAACGAATTTATTTTGATTTTTCAACAAATTAGTTTTCAATCTTGATAGATAGGAAGATTACACATTTGATTACAATCTTCATGAATCACAGTGCAATCTAGGCATAAACTCCAAAAGCTTGTATCTTGACAGTATTTAAAGCAAAGTAGGGGTATTTGAAAAAGGAAAACAATGTCAATATGTAGATGCTCTTCATTAAATGTTCAGTTATTTTTAACCCTTCTTTCCTTTCTTCTCCTTTTTTTTTTTTTCCTACATTGACTTCTTTCTTTCTACTGAAGGATGGAATAAATCTCAGGTCTATTAATAATGGTAAATAGTAAACAAAGCTCTTCTTAGGTGCTCAAAATTTTTTTTTGAGTATTAGTTTTTTTTTTATTTCAAAATATTAAAGGGGTACAAGTGTTTTTGTTACATGGATATCTTGTATAATGCTTAAATTAAGGCTTATGATATGTCCATCACCAGAATAATGTTCATTGTATCCAATAGGTAAGTTTTTGTTCTAAGCTCACCCTCACAATCTCCCCCTTCCTCTATTTCTCATGTCCTTTATATTGCTTTGTGCCCATGCGTATCCATCTATTAGCTTCCATAGATGCGTATCCGTCTATTAGCTTCCATGTATTAGGGAGAACATATGCTGTTTGGTTTTCCATTCCTGAAATACTTCACTTAGGATAACAGTCTCCAGTTCACTCCATGTTGGTACAAATGACATTATTTTGTTCCTTTTTATGGCTTAGTAGTACTCTATGGTATACATGTATATACACACACACACACATATATATATATATACACACACCACATTTTTTTATCCACACATGAATTGAAGGGCACTTAGAGTTGATTCCCCATCTTTGCAATTGTGAATTGCGCTGCAATAAACATTCCAGTGCAGGTGTCTTAATTAAATGACTTCATTTCCTTTGAGTAGATACCCAGCAATGACATTGCTGGATCGAAAGGTAGATCTACATTTATTTGAGGAATCTCTATGCTGTTTGCCATAGAGGTTGTATTATTTAATAATTTGCAGTCCAATCAACAGTGTATACATGTTCTTTTCTCTCTGCATCCATGCCAGCATCTATTGTTATTTGGCTTTTTAATAATGGCCATTCTGGTAAGGTGGTATCCATTGTAGTTTTAATTTTAATATCCCTGATGATTAGTGATATTGAACATTTTTTCATATGTTTAATGGCCATTTGTCTATCTTATCTCAAAAAACTTACGTTCATGTCATTTTCCCGCCTTTTGATGGTTTGTTTTTTTTATGATTTCTTTGAGATCTTTGCAGATTCTGGCTATCAGTACTTGTTGGATGTATAGTTTGTGAATATTTTCTCCCATTCTGTACATTGTCTGTTCTGTTGATTATTTCCATTGCTATGAAAAAGCTTTTTAATTAAGACCCATTTATCTATTTTTGTTATTGCTATATTTGCCTTTGGGGTCTTAGTCATAAATTCTTTGCTTAGGCCAATGTCTAAAAAAGTTTTTCCTACATTCAAGAATTTTTAGGGTTTCATGCCTTACATTTAAGTCTTTAATCTATCTTAAATTAATTTTTGTGACTCGTGGGAGATATGGATCCTCTTTCATTCTTATTCCTGTGGCTATCCAGTTTTCCCAGCACCATTTGTTGAATATGGCTTCCTTTCCCCATTGTATGTTATGTTCTGCTTTGCCAAACAGCAGATAGTTGTACGTAGATGGTTTTATTTCTGGGTTGTCTGTGCTGTTCGATTGGTCTATGTCTCCACTTTTATACCCTTACCATACTGTTTTGGTTACCATAGCCATGTAGTATTATATAACTTGAAGTCAGGTAATATGATGCCTACCGATTTGTTCTTTTTGCTTAACATTGCTTTGGCTTTGGGGGCTCTGTTTTGATTCCAAATAAAGTTTAGGATTATTTTTTGTAGATCTGTGAAATATAATGCTGGCATTTTGATGGGGATTGCATTGAATCTATAAATCACTTTGGGTAGTATGGACATTTTAATGATGTTGATTTTACCAAACCGTGAGCAGGAAATGTTTTTCCTTTTGTTTGTGTCATCTGCAGTTTCTTTCATCAGTGTTTTTTAGTTCTCCTTGTAAAGGTCTTTAACCTCCTTTGTTCATAAGTATATTCCTATGTATTTTATTTTATATTTTGTAGCTATTGGGAATAGTATTGAGTCTTTCATTTGATTTTCTGCTTGACTATTATTAGTATATAGAAATGCTATTGATCTGTATACAGTGATTTTGTAACCTAAGACTTTGATGAATTTATTTATCAATTCTAGGAGTCTTTTGGTGGGTTCTTTAGGATTTTCTAGTTGTAAGAATATATCTTCAACCAACAGGGATAATTTGACCTCCTCTTTCCCAATGTGGATTCCCTTTATTTCTTTTTCTTGCCTGATTGCTCTGGCTAGGACTTCCAAGACTGTTGATGGAAGTGGTAACAGTGGAGATCCCTCAGTTCTTAGGGGGAATGCTTTCAACTTTCCCCCATTCAGTATGATGTTGGCTATGGATTTGTCATATATGGCGTTTATAATTTTTATGTATGTTCCTTCTATTGCTTATTTGTTGATGGTCTTTATCATGAAAGGGTGCTGGATTTTATCAAATGCTTTTTATGCATCTAGTGAGATGATCATGTGGTCTTTTTGTGTGTTTATGTGGTGAATCATGTTTATTGATTTGCATATGTTAAGCCATCCTTGCATCCCTGGTATGAAACACACTTGATCATGTTGGATTATTTTTTTGATATGCTGTTGAATTCAGTTTGCTAGTATTTTCTTGAGAATTTTTGCATTTATGTTCACAAAGATATTAGACTGTAGTTTTCTTTTTTATTGTTGTGTCCTTTCCTGGCTTTGGTATTAAAGTGATACCAGGTTCATAGAATGAATTAGGGAGGATTCCCTCCTTCTTGATGTTATGGCATGGTTTCTGTAGGTTAGTTACTAATTCTTCTTTGTAGATGTGGTAGAATTCAGCTGTATATTTGTCTGGTCTGGGGCTTGTTGTGTTTGTTAGGAGATTTACTTTTATTACTGCTTCAGTCTTGCTGCTCATTATTGGTCTGTTCACGGTTTCTATTTCTTCCTGATTCAGGTTTGGAAGTTTGTATTTCTAAGAATTATCCATTTCTTAGGATTTCTAGTTTGTTTGTATAGAGGTGTTCATAGTAGCCATGGATGATACTTTGTATTTCTGTGATATCAGTTGTAATGTCTCCTTTTTCATTTTTGATTAAGATTATTTGAGTTCTTTCTCTTCTATTTCTAGTTAATCTGGATAGTGGTCTGTCCATTTTGTTTCTTTTCAAACAAACAACTTATTATTTCTTTGATCCTCTGTATTATTTTTTTGGTTTCCATTTCATTTAGTTCTGCTTTGAGCTTTGTTATTTTGATTCTTCTGCTGGCTTTGGCTTTTGTTTCTTCTTCTTTTTCCAGTTCCTTGAGATGTGACATTGGGTTGTTAATTTGTGATCTTTCTGTCTTTTTGACGTAGGCATTTAAGGCTGTAAATTTTTCCCTTAGGGCTGCTTTTGCTCAATCCCATAGATTGTTGAAAACCTGTGTCCCCTTTGTCATTCAGTTTGAGGAATCATTTGATTTCCATGTAAATTTCACCATTGACCCAAGAGTCATTCAGCATCAGCTTGCATAATTCCATGACTTAGTGTAGATTTGAGTGTTTCTCTTGGAATTGATTTCTAGTTTTATTCCACTGTGGTCTGAGAAGATACATGGTATGACTTTGATTATTTTTTGAATTTGCTGAGATTTGTGTGATTTAAGATATGATGAATTTTGGAAAATGTCCCATGAACTGATTAGAAAATTGTCTATTCTATAATTTTAGAGTAGAATGTCCTAAATGTCTGTTAGGTCCATTTGTTCTAGAATCCTGTTTAAGTCCAATGTTTCTTTATTCATTTCTGCTTCAATTATCTGTCCAGTTCTATTAGTGGAGTGTTGAAGTCCCTGACTGTTAAGATGCTACTGTTTATTTCTTTGCTTAGATCTAGAAGAATTTGCTTTATAAAACTGGGAGCTCCTGTGCTAGCTTCAATTTAGGATTTTTATGTCTTCTTGTTAAATGGTTCCATATACCATTATGTAATTACCATCTTTTACTTTTTTACCATAATTAAAGTCTAATTTATCTGATATAAGAATTGCTATACCTGCTTACATATGGTTTCCATTTGCATGGAATATGTTTTTCCATTACAATACCTTCAGTGTGTATGAGTCCTTGTGGTTTAGATGTGTTTCTTGAATACAGCAAATTTTTGGGTGGTTTTTTCATCCATTCAGCCAATATGTCTTTTAAGTGGGGCATATAGACCATTAATGTTGAGTGTTTGTATTGATATGTGGGATGCTGTTCTATTCAATGTGTTGAATAATACCTTATTATTTTGTTTTCCCTCTTATGCTATTGTTTTATATGTGCTGTGAGCTATAACTTTTGGGTGTTTTTACATTGGTTGGTATCTATTGTGCTGTTGCATGTATAATAAACTTTCGAGCGTTTCCTGTAGGGAAGGTCTTGTAGTGACAAATGCTCTTATTGTTTGCTTGTCTGAAAAAAACTTTATTTCTCCTTCATTTATGAAACTTAGTTTTAGCAGGATACAAAACTTTTTGTTGGCAGTTATTCTGCTTAAGGAGATGAAAGATGGGACACCGTTTCTTTCTGGCTTGTAAGGTTCCCTTTAAGAAGTCTGCTGTTAGTCTGATGGGTTTTCCTTTCTACGTTACTTGATGTTTTTGCCTCATGGTTTATAGGATTTCCTCCTTCATTTTGACTTTGGCTGGTCTGATCACTATATGTCTTAGTGATTTCCTTTTTGCAATGAATTTCCCAGATGTTTGTTGAAATTTTTATATCTGGATGTCTAAATCTCTAGCAAGACCAGGGAAGTTTTCCTCAATTATTCCCTCAAATAGGTTTTCCAGGCCTTGTGATTTTTCCTTTTTACTCTCAGGGATGCCTATATTCTTATTATGATGCATTGGCCCTTTTTACATAATCCCATATTTCTTGTAGACTTGGTTCATTCCTCTTGTTTCTTTTTCTTTATTTTTGACTAACTGGATTAATTTAAAAGGAGTTGTCTTGAAGCTCGGAAATTTTTTCTCCTGCTTGGTCTAGTCTATTCTTAAAACTTTCCACTGTGTTTTGCATTTCCTTAAATAGATTTTTCATTTCCAAAAGTTCTGTTTGATTTTTACTAAAGAGACAGATATAATAAAAACATTTTTTCATCCATTTTCTGAATTGTTTTTCTGGTTTCTTTGAGTTGATTTTCCATTTTCTCATGGATTTCATTGAGCTTCTTTACAATCCATATTTGAAATATTTTGTCATTTCAGTATTTTCATTTTGGTTGGGATCCATTGATAGAGAGCTTATGTGTCCCTTTGGGGGTGTCCTTTCACTCTGATTTTTCATACTCTGAAGTTCTTACAGTGATTTCTTCTCATTTAAAGCAGCTGTTGCTTCTTGTGTTTGGATTTTCTTTTGTTTACTTGGGGGCTTTTTTCCCCTTGTCACTCTTAAAGGTGTGTCTGTAGCACGTGTCGGGTAAGGACCTTTGTCTTTGCTTGTGGGTACTTTGATGGGGATCTAGGCTTTTGATGGATGCCTTCGTTATAGATATCCTTAGTATGGTGGTTTTCTCAGTTACTAGTTATTAGTAGGCTGTAGCAGTAGTGTACTATGTGCGTGGGCAGATTCCCTGTCTTGTTTTCACAAGGGAAGATAGAGTTCTTTGAAATCTCTTTTCTTTCCCCAGTCCTATGGTCTTCTTAATGGTGTGAATTGTATTGGGATGCCCAGTTTAATCTCTAAATCAAATGATGCTTGTGGGTAAGAGGCAGAAACACCACTTTCCAAAGACTCGAGGTTTCTCAGGGGTTGATCTCTGCCAAAATACTGCTCCTCCTTCTGCTCCACAACTTCTTCCTGTGGAGTATCTGGTAGGTTCTGGCAGATTTCTCTGAATCACCCATGAGCTATGTTTTTTTTTTTTTTTCAACTAGAACTTTTCCTACTTTCTGAAATTATTTGGTGACTGATGTCTCTAGTCAGCCATATTGCCCCTCAGTACTCAGGAACTGTTGAGTACTATAAATATTATATTATCATAGTCCTAATTATTTAGGTTATTTTTCAATCAAGTAAATGGTTTCCTTGATAGCTAGAAATTTAAAGCTAGCTAACAAGCTTTTAATATCTCGAATTAGTATTAAAAAATACAAAAAGGTAACATTTTCTTAACATTAAGGAACATTTTCTTAAAGAATTCCAAATTATTAACTAGTAAAACTCTTAAATATAATCTTTACCATATTTCAATGATAAATGTCTTTGCCTTGTTTGTATTTGAAACATTTGAAAATACTTTATTTTGTTGACATTATATATTATTGTTCTTTAAATCTAAATTCCTTGATTATTTGTTGAAATTAGCACATGAGAAATGTTTTTTAGAATGTTTGTCTTGTCCAGTCTTTGAAACTGTTCTTAAAAGAAGGAAACTGATTCTCTAAGAGAACCTTTGAACTTTGTTTCAGCATATGTCTACTTAATTTGACAGATTTTACCTTAATAGAATAGTAAGATACAATTGAACCTTGTCATAAATAGAAAAAGAACATTTTAATTGTGAATAGAATTTGATACCATCATTTGAAAGAGTTATTTAGAAATAATGACTTGTATGTTGTTCCAAATTATAGATTTTGTTCTTAAAAGAATATTGGCAATTTGATATAATTAGCTATGTATATCTGATATGTAACACCTTTCAGCACACAGCAACTATTTTGTCAACTTTGTCAGTAAATCTAATATAATGTGTGATCAGAAGATAAAGGTATTATAACATTTGAATAAACTTTTATTTATTTTAGGCTGATGTGTTTTTAACAACTCTAGATTCATAGATATCATGCATTAAATACAATCTGTTTCAAGCATTTTCTCATGCAGTATCCCTGTGACCATTCTCTATAAACATGGCCAAATGGAGCTAGCCTATAAAACATATTTCATTTAATTCATTGCTACCTTGTTATGGCTGTACCATGTGGTAGGGATCCAGAAACATCAGGTCTGCTATTCTTATAACATTCAAGTGGCCTCCAGGTGACAGGCACAGCCAACTGTCTTGGCCCATTGCCAAGTCACAATGGTCCTTTCAACTAGCAACACTTAGAAAATCACTGAGGCAGTCAATAGTCCTATGTGGAACAAGAAAGGATTTTTGCAAAGTGGTTATTTTTAAAGTTTTCTATCTGTGAACCAGCAAGTGTCCCTAGCAGGAATCTATTGTTCTTTGATGAAAGAATGTTTGCTTTTTGGTGTCTCTATATATTTTGAAATGGAATTATGAAAACAGTTGGCTTCCTAGTCCTTCATCTCAGTTCCCTCCACACTCCATGCCTCAGTTAATTTTTTTTTTTTTTTGGTACAGGGATCTTAAGTGCATTTTACGTAATTAGAATTGTGGGTTTTACTCTTTAAATAACAACTCCCATTGGTTTGCCCTTGGTTTTTTGATATAACAAAGACATATGGGGAGGAGGGAAGCAACCTATCAAAAAATAATTCAGAAAGCTCATTGGTATAAGCAGAATTATTTAATACTGAATTTATGAAGTATATATTTTACTTAAAAGAAAACCCAAAGCAAAAATTGGTATCTAATACTACTGATTAAAAACTATATACTTAAAACCATATAGTCCTATTGAGAATTTCTATGTACTATATTAAATAATTAATATGCACATACAGGCAATGTCAAACAATAAAAAATGTCTGTCCTCCTTTTCCTGTGGAGAAACTTAGCTCATGACAATTTGGTCTCCTAAACAACTAGAACTAGATAAAGCTATGCTGTTTCATATGTTCTAAATGAAAAACTTGAGAAATGCAAATCTGTCATCAACTTCAAAATCAAGGGCAAATCTGGACCCTGAAATCAAGACATAATTTGGTAAGATCAGCATCCAACAAGATAAGAATAAGTTCGCTGTTGTGAACAATGCTGCAATGAGCATGGAAGTATACACACATGATGGAATATTCAGCTCCAAAAAAGAATATCTTGCCATTTGTCACTTCAGGTATAAGGCTGGAGGACATTATGCTAAGCAAAATTAGCCAGACACAGAAAGAAAAACATGACATGATCACATGTGTAGAATCTAAAAAAAGTTTAAACGTACAGATACAGGCAACAAAATAGTGGTTCCTGGGGTGGGGAGGCAGGGAGGAAATGGGGAGATACAGATCAGAGGACACAAAGTAGCAGATATGCAGGATGAACAGTTCTAGAGATCTGATGTACAACATGAAAACTAGGTAATAAAATTGTCCTGTATTTGAGATTCCCACTAAATAAGTAGATTTTAGCTGTTCTTGCTATAAAAAAATTAAAAAATAAAATGGGTACCTATGTGAGATGATGGATATGTTATTTAGCTTCATTATAGTAGCTATTTTACTATCTACATATACCATATAGAATGCATTTTTTAAAAAATGCAAGTAAACAAATGGAGGTTGTAGGGGAGGAGAGAATGAGTTGGAATTCAATCTTTAATGAAGGAACAAAGTGGCAAGTTCCAAGAAATATCATCGGTAAGATTGGCTTGTCCAGGGCTAATTCTTATTGAGCATTGTCAATGGCAGGTACAAGTATTTTAGAGAGAAAGAGTAAAGTTAGATGTCTCTTGTATTTAATAAACTTGTAGTTAAAACATGTAAAAATATTTGAACTATAAGGCAATGTATAATGGGGGCTATGAAAATGGCACCAGGGATTGTCTCTAATTAATGGCAGTTTTTAAAAGTTTGGTTATCCCTGGCCTAAATCCAAGATCCTTTGGACTAGTAGTGTTTCTGGCATGAATTGACACTAGGATGCCTCCTGTACTCCAGGATGGTACCAGAATCAGACTGTATTTTGGTCAAGAGTGGGGTGGGTGAATGGTATCAAAAAGATAGAATGAATGCTCCACAACTATTAGTTTAGGTTTCCTTTTAAATTACATTTTTCAAAATTAAATACCACCTATTTTTTACAGTTTTCATTATTTAAGATTATAAAGCTTTAATTTTATATTAATAAACTTAATTATATAAACATTTGCTTGCTTTTAAGGAGCAAGGCATAGACTACTAAAGTAAATAGTTCATTAATTTTTATGTCAGTCTCGGTGCTATTTGCATGCATACAAATGAAACTAAACTACCCCAGGGAACTTGTAGAGGGTTGGTTTCAAATCCATGAATTAATGCAAATGGTAAGGTTACACCATTTGGGTATAAGCCATAAGCTTTGGAGAATGGAGAATAAGCAATCAAGGTAAAATAGCCCTAGTGCCTGCATAATTCATGAAAATGAGATCCTGGCATTTATATTCTAAGGTGATGTTATAGAAGCTAGAGCTACCTATTTGTGCAGGTGTATTATAAGGTCAGTGTGTGTCTGGGGTTGGCCTGAAATGTGAACAGAGAAACTATTCTGCTGTGTCTTCGGTTAGACAAAATCCACAGGGCTTTCACTTGGCCTACTAAATTTCTAATGTTTATTGCTACTGTAACTGAAATCCCTACATGTTGAGAGCAATTATATTTCATCCATTCTAAGGTGTCATCAATTAAAAGATGCATTTTACCACCAATAAAAGTACTCCCAAAGAAAGCATAACTTTTTACAAACTAAAATTTCATTCCAATTTTAATGTTAAAATGTAAAAAATAAAAATAAAAAGCTAACTTCGTTGTTAAAATATTGTACTGCTTTTATTAAGAGTGCTACTAGCTTGAAGGTAAAGCTTAAACATTATTTCTAGAGGAGTGTTTGAGGTAGACACAGATATTCCCTGGGAGGAATGAGAGGTCAGAGACTTTATTTCTCCTTTTAGTATATTAGAACAAGAAATGTTAAGAATAATTTCTAATGTTAAGAATATTGGACTTAACCTGATAGAGTGCTTAGGATTTCTGCCTCTGTATCTATGTCTTCCTATATTTAGCTGTTGCCAGTGAGTTTCAGTGTGTACAAATAGATGTGAGAATACTTCAACAGTGTCTCATGTACTCATTATCATTTTACTAATATAGTATTTCTTGAATTATAGATTTATATAAAGAAACAGTGAAATCATTTATTATAGAGTGCTACAATAAGACATATTTCTAGAAAGAGGGTTATTAAACAAAACAATTCTAAACCCTGATCTCTTTAACATCTCACCCTCTTTCAAAAAGATACTTTCTTGGCCACATCAAGGTGATGACTGATTCGGTGAAGATATGATATTAAAGAATATTTCCTGTATCCCTGAGAGCCTCAGAATTTCAATTCTTGCCAAACATACATCTATTGTTAATTAAAGCAAAAAGTTCACAGACAAAACGTAGTGCCCAGAACGTGAATGTTAATAAATGAAAATGAGCCAAAAGTGAGAATAATCCGCTGAGGTTCCGGGATAGAATATTTGTCTTGTATTTACCTTGAAACTCATCAGCTTTTCCTTCACTATAACAGAGGCCTCAGGAGTAAATATAAAAAGAAAAATATTCCAGAAATTT
The DNA here is from genome assembly GCA_963575035.1 of Avahi laniger. Classification (NCBI taxonomy): domain Eukaryota; kingdom Metazoa; phylum Chordata; class Mammalia; order Primates; family Indriidae; genus Avahi; species Avahi laniger. Next base: position 95,791 of record CAUYSK010043982.1, on the reverse strand, counting down.
GAGAACTAACAAATACATTCCATAAATACTTCGGATTTTAGTGTTTAGAGGAACCGTATAAATTCCAGAAAACCAGATGAAGAAAGAAGACAGCCTTCGCATCGCTTCTCCCTTTTATTTCTACTCTATGGATATTTTTTTCCCCCTCTCTATATCTAGGAATCTGGGTTCTTAAACTGTCTCCAGAAAAAAATACTCTGTAGGATTTATAGCTTTTAAATATAAAGGTAGCTAGAGAGCATGCTATTCTCACTAGGTGATGTGCGAACATCCCTGAATTGCTAACAGATATCTTCCACATTGGTAAACGAATCCCGTAATTTGCTGTTTTTCATTAGGAAGGAAGTTCAGAATTGCACCCAAAAAAGGCAGTACGATTATTGTTGGTTAATGTCATTGGTGTAAGATGTCCTTTGTCTCATCATAGTGTTATTCCTTGATTACTTATCTCTGTGCTGCACTGTTCTGTAAAAGCAACAATGGTAATATTTTGTTCACCATTGAAGTGAATAGTAAATCACTAGCATGTAACACAAAGCTTAGCACATGGTAGATGATCAAAATATTAAAATATCATATGATTTAATTTCAATAGAATTAGTTGTGAAACATTTCTTCAGAAGGATCTAGAATAGACTGCCAAATTTGAGGTGCCATCTAATGATGCTGAGAGACTGCCATTATCTGGGCTTTGTTGCTTTTGGATTAAGTGGTTTGTAAACATTTCTTTTTCTTTTCACTTAAAGGGAATAGCTTTTGAATTTTAGATTAGAAATGAGATTAAGGAACTATTCAGCTCTGAAAACTGATAACTTACTGAACTTATGTTTAAATAGAGAAAGTGAAAAGAGATGAGCAATTTTGTAGTAGTTGTGGGCTAGTAAGGTCAATTACAAAAAAGTGCAGTTATCCAGAGCTACAAAGATAATTGATTTAACTCCTCATTTTCATACAAATACTTTCAAAAATAGCAAAGAGGGAAAGGTAATATTTTTGTTTAAAAAGCTGGCATCTGCCTACAGAGTAGAATATCATGTACTGGTTTTTCATTTATATAGTAATATATCTTTTAAAAAATCATAATATATGTCCTAAAATACTCCTCTAATGATACAACTAAATAAACATGTGAATATATTAGTAGAAGTGACTACTCTTAGGAAGTGAATAAGAATTGGTTTAGGTGCCAAATTGACAGATTTTTTAAGGAATTTTTTATTTAGAAAAGTGAATAATGAGCCATGCAACGTAAAAATCAAGTGAATTCTATAAGGAATGAATTACTATCCAGTATTTATACAACTTTCTAAACAGAATGAGTAAGATATGCTCTTAGTTGTGAATATACTATATATACAAACATTGCAAATGAGGGCTAGTTACGCAAAAGAGAATATTATTTGCTATTCACTGATTATGATTATGTTGGTATTTCTACACTGAATCATAATCATTGTTAATTTGAATACAATTGTATGTAATTTATTCATTCAACAAACATTTATTGAATCCCAAGAATGCATCAAGATGCTATACAACAGCGATACAGAGACAAATTCATATCCTGAAAGAGATTCTAGTTGAAGAAGATAATATATTCATATTTGGCTTTCAATAAAAATGCTAATATATTACAGCAGTAACCAAGTTCTATTGATACTTCTGCTACATTCCACCCCCAACAACAAATAAATTTATTTTTCAGGCCCCCTCTGAGTTGGGTGCTGCAGGTGTATCTAATTCCTGGATATACAGATGTTCGTAGATTGACGTATGGTTGGGGATAGAGGACAAACACTTAAAAATGGTAATAACAGTATAAGGGAGCATATGTTAAGAGTCAAGATTGGTTAGTGACTAAAGAGAGAAGAAAACTTTGTTCTGGCTGCTGGAGCACTGAAGAAATTACAAGGAACCAAATCCTCCTCGTTTTTTGTTTTTTAAATTTATTCTCGTAACTCTCACTTTTCTTTTCCCTTACTGATCACCTACTTCAGATTCCTTTAATTTCTTCCTGAATTATTTCAGAAGTCTCCTTGAACATTATGCTGATCAATAATCTACCCTGCATATGTATTATTAGAAATGAGTCGCCCACAGACTTGCTTTGGCCATAGAGTATGAGCTCCACCTGTTTTACTCTGGCATTTAAGCTGGGTAGAAACCTGGCCTGGCTGTGGTACTCATCCTCATTTAACTTTGCTCTGTACAGAAGAAAGTGCTAAGTTTCTTTTCTACTTATTGTAGAAAAGAATTAGAGAGAAGTGTAATCTTGAAAAAATAAGTTAGTGAGAAAGAGCTGCCAACCTTTGCAGTATTGTACTGTACTTGAATTCACAAAAGCTGAGGATGAGAATGTGCTTCGTGTAATTTATAAATAGACTTTGGCAAGCTTTGAACTGCCCACACTGTGTTCTGAGCTTTGAGCAAAGCTCTGCTGGCATGCTGAACCAGCCTAAGCTCTAATGTGAGTTATAAAAACAGAAGGATGACTGGCTCCATTTGCAGCATTGTGTTAGCCAAGTAGGTAAAATGTATTGATGGTTAGACTGCCCCCTACCCCATGCCATCCCTTTCATTCCTCAAAGGATAATTCTGCTATCCCTTCTTACCCAAACCAAACAATGCAATGGTTCTTCTTTATGGAAATGTTTTATTTATAAGAACAGAATGAGACAAAATGTCCATTTTATTGTCAGTCATCTATGAGAAAGTGATAATATCAGGGCTAGAAAGAAATCTGGAATGACATATTCATAGACTTACACATTGATGGCTTAGTTTGGGTGCTTAATATGTGTAATGTTTTTCTAAAAAGCATTCTTGGTAATGTGAGGCCATCTTATATATTCTAAAATTAGATATCATACTCTTGCCATGGCTATATATGCATACAGATCATGTTAATATATACTCAATGTTAAAGAACCCACATTTCACCTTTGATAGTACCATCGCCCCTACCACTCAATGTTCTAATGCCAAATTTGTTCAGAGCTTTCTGATGGAATGCAATTGTTCACCAAATGTTTTTTCATGGAGTACTTAATATGTGCCTCATACTGTTTTATAACTGGATATTCTTTTCTGGGGACCCTGATAAGACAAGGGATTTTATACAAATAAATACAGGGAAAGTATAGCAAAGTGAGTGAGAATGACCCAAAATATACCCTGTAGGGCCAAGCTGATTTGGTGTTAGGGGAACAGAGCTGTTGCTGGTAGCTACTGGCCAGTTGACATCAGAGATACAGAGAGGTGACTAAGAGAATGGACAAAGGACACAGCATTCCCAGAGCAGCAACACAGCTGCAGGGGCTCAAGGTGGGGGCAGCAGGGATCCCTGCAGGGGAACGGAGCTCAGCAACGGGAAATAACAGAGTAGCTGCTTAGGTATCACTGCCGCAAGTGAGCACCATCCGCCTCTGGCCAGATCTCCAAACTTCAAAGACAGAATGCAGACATTAGACTAGAAATAGAGATAAGAATTTATAATACTGACTAGAGCTAAAACTATACAAAAAGAATATGGATTTTTGTGCACATATTCCATAATTTGGACTAAAAGTTCAAGCTGAATCCAAAGCAAGTGATAATTATTTTCTTAGTCACTAATTTTGTTGGATAAATGATTTTCCAAACTGGAGACATGCACCACTTTCAATATCTTGGGGAAAATGTTTTTGAATGCTATTTCTATCTCAAGGGGTTATTGTAGCCGTCTAGATAATATAGCTGTGGTACTGTTCAGTTGTATGAATAATCAGGCAGAATCAGATCCTTTTATTCTAAAGAATTTGTTTACAGGATTGATCTTCAGTGAAGGGAAATGCAGCCCCCAATCACTGAGATGTATGTTTGTGAGAAAGAACAGAACTTACCTGAGTAACTGCTGGTGAGCCATAAAATGCTGAGGAGGAGAGAAGTTCAGAAGAAGAAAAAAAGGAGGGAGAGGAAACAAGAGGGAAGGCAGGCAGGAAAGGAAACAGGAAATGAAAGAACTGAGATGTGTCACCCACTTTGTTTTAAAAGTGAACTTGAAGATTGAAAGAATTTTTAGTAAAAGAAGAAAACCTTCCCATTCCACTTCTTATCTAATTTGGACAAATAAATTATTCCCTAAAACTTTTTTGTTAATATATTTGCAACAAATGTTTGTAATGACTCTTGCAAATATTTCAAACATACTACTGTAAATTCTTCTTAGAACCAGTTAACACATTTCCCTGTTTAAATACAGTATATATGTATATCATACAATGGTATATGCCATGTGCCATGTTATGGTCATGTAATGTGGTCCTTCCCCTAGGTTTGAAATCCTTACTATGCATGTTTCTATCTCAAATATCATTGCCCTTTTCATCTATTATTAATATTTTTGCACTAATCCATGCAAAGTACCTACTTTATTTGGTGATAACAAAGTTATTGACATAATAAAATAAAATCACAGACCTATATATTTCTATTGCTAATTCCAACCATTTGTTTCCTTGAAGGAATTTTGTAATTTAGTGTTCATTTACATATGAAATGCAATTTTATTTCTGATATTTTGGTATGGTAATACCAATGGGGTAACAATGGAACAAGATTCAGGAGACCTGGTTTTTGCTACTGTATCTTTTTTAAGCCCTCTCAAACACTTGGACAATCTGTCACCAGTCTCATCAATCTCCCCTGCCTCTCTTATCTATTCTTTTCATTTCTACTGTCACTCTTTGAGACAAACCCTTGTCATCTCACTGCAGGATTCCTGTGACAGACTCCTAACCAGTCCTCTGCCTCTTTTCTTTCCCAGCTTATTCATCCTTATACTGCAACAAGGTTAATCTGTTCAAAATACTACCATTATGTTACTTGTGTAGAATTTACTTTAAATAATACTTAGTCTGTATACCATAAAAGCCTCACAGTGTTTGGTGGGGAAATTGAAGCTCTCAGGTGGGGAGGGATGGTTGAGAAGATTTTTAAAAAGGATATGCACTTTCTGCAGTGTTTTTTTAGAACCAGTAGAATTTACACAAGATCGTATTACAGGGAAAAGCAATATCATGAACAAGGTTTCGACACTCATAGCTTTTCAAGCAATGGTGAGCAAACTGAGACTGAGGTGCCAGCGTTTGTGGGAGATGAAGTTGTTTAGTGGCTCTGATGTATATTTTACAGCGAAAGGGCTGTTAATGCCAAATTGGAATTTCATTTTGCAAGTGTTAGGAGTCAGGGTAAGTACCTAACTAAGGTACTTAGTTAGTACTCTTTCAGTTTCCAGTAATAGAAACACAACTGAAATCTAACTTACATGGCTCATGTGACTGAAATGTTTAAGGCTTTCATTGACATTAGGTTGTGGTGAGTGAAAATGGCTACCCGGGAGCATTAGAAATCAAGCTGTCCCTTTCTCCGTTTCTTTACTCTTCTTTTCTCTGTGACCCAGTGGAGTTGTACCCTTAGTGCTTGCAAATCCAGCACTATTTTCTAATTGTTCTAGCAAAAGTCCTGGAGTTAACTCTGATTGGACCTGGCAGGATGTTGCACTCCAATGGTTGTATGCACAAACCTGATCCTGGGGTTGGGGTCAGGGACATCTCATCCAAATGGACTAAGAGGAGAGCTGCTCTGGGCTCCCTGAAAGGAAAAGGTCTGTTATCAGGAGAGCAGTATGGGCTGTTAAAGTTAACAGAATTCATTTTAGATTTCTCAGCAGAATGCTGTGGGTAAAGTGCCTTTTGTTAACTGACCGAAGAAAATTCAACCATTTAGTAGTAGTCATACATCGTTTAAGGATGGAGATACCCTTTGAGAACTTCATCCTTAGGTGATTTCATCACTGTGTGAATATCATAGACTATACTTACACAAACCCAGATGGTAGAGCCTGATACACGTCTTGGATATATGGCATGGCCTCTTGCTCCTAGGGTCCAAACCTGTGCACCATGTTACTCTACTCAATACTGTAGGCAAGTGCAACACAATGGTATGGTATGCATTTATACATCTGAACATATCTAAATTTATAAATGTTACAATTAAAAATACAATATTATAATCTCATGGAACCACTATGATATATATACATATATATATATATATATATATATATATATATATATATATATATATATGGTCTGGTGTTGACCAAAATGTTACATGCCATGTGACTGTAGTTAGATTCTTCTGGTATATTTATGTAGCCTCCATTCTTTGGAGATAAGTAGATTTTATGCCCCCATCTCTACAATGTTGGGATTACAACCAGTGAGTGTATACAGTGAAAACAACAGCCATATTAAATTCTGCTGAAGTATAAATATTTGTTGTCAAGCCATCACAAAACTGCCATGTAGTCCCTTCTCATAGCTCAGAAACTGCATTTTCTGCAGGCTAATGTCTTACATTGAAGGTTTGCTCTAAAGCAGATGTAATGACATTCTTAAGGCAGGATTAGGAACCTTCTAGTTGAGTCAGATGACAAAGTTATTGTTGAAATAGAGGGACTAAGGAACAATGGAGCACTAAACCTCAACACTGCAGTGATGTCATTATATGGGAATTTTCCAGATCATTCTAACTAACTAGTTATATTGAACACCACTTATTTAACCCCTGAAATATGATTTTTTGCACCCATAGACTTTCTGGTGTAGACTTTAATTTTTGAAGTCCTTAGTTTACTACTCTAGGGTTTATTCCTGCTTAGAAACATTCCTGTTCCACTGAGCTGCATTTGACGCTGCCAGTTCCAGGTCCTCATAGCTCTCTGGGGCTTCTGAGTTTTGAGATCACAGGCAAAAAGGCAAAGAAAGGAGCAGGGAGATAAAAAATCGAGTGTGAGTTATGCAGCTGATAATTCAGCAAAGAGCAAATAGATAATGGCATGGGACTGTGTTCTGTTTTGAGCCCCAGCCTGTCTCCTGCTGGTCATGCTGACCCAGTGATGGCTTAGGATCAGGCCAGGCCGGAGTACATGACCAGAATGAACAATGCTAGGTTTTGTTTTGTCTTCTTTTTAAACTCGAGCTCTCCAATTGCTCTGCTTTGGTCAGATGCTCTCAGTGGTGTCAAAAAGGGCAATGTGACTTTCATCTCATGTGTTCTTGTGTTTCCTTCACTTTGCATTCTCACTGCCTGCCAGAGAAGAGTATGTTTACGTGGGTTAGCCAGTTTCTCTTTTCCTAACAATGAAAGAGTAGAGCTGTTTTACAAACCAAACAAAATGTAAGCACTTTGTTCAAGGGGAACTAGATAATCATAGGTCATGACTTTTTTTTGTAAAAACAGAGCTCTCTATTATGCACAACTCTGTGTAAAATACTTGAGGATCATTAGTTCAGTAAGTGTGTGGATGGGAAAGGCATCTTTTATTCCCTAAAGAACTTGGTCTTACTTGAGTACCCTTGGGTAAGAAGGAAATGGCATGTGTGAAGCAGTTCCAAAGAATCAGACAAATCCCTCTATGAGGCCTCAGAAGACCAATCTTAAGTCAGGAAGTTAAAATTAGCAGGGACTAGCAGGCGACATGTGTTTGCCTGGATGCATGTTTATGAAAACCCATGCTGACCCCCTTGCTTCTAAAGGAGATATTCATTAACTAGAAAATGGGTCAAGCTCCAACTCTTGTTTGTCATCCTGATAAGTGACTCTTATCTTGGCAAGAGACAACACGTTAAAACTGACACTTGACTAGTCATATCAGATAAACTTGCTAACGCAGTCCAGGAGGACAATAGCATAGCTGTTCCTTAGATGGACCCTTTGAGAGCCTAAACCAATATATATATAACTGCTAATAAACATTACAATTGCATGTTGCTAATAGCTGTGGCTATTCTTGGAGAAAAGGTGCTAAACCTCTCATGGGCCTTGGGCTTGTGCTTTCAGATGGTTTTCCATATTTTTGTACATGATAGTAAATTTTATATTAAAATTAAAGTGAAATGAAATAGATGACTGGATTCTATTGATATACAGATTAATACTGGTCATCACAAATTTACACTGAACAATTGTAATTCTGAAATACAGAGCTTTATTCTTTCCCTTCTTGCTGTAATTTGAGGTGCCTATTCCTCATACTCTAAGAGGTCTCTTGCTCTACCTTTCGCTTCATCTATCTGTGCGTATTAGTCTCTCTCTCCCCTCTCTGAAGACAAAGACTGACCGATCTAGTTATTTAGCTATCTAGCTGTCTCATATTTTCAACTGATACTGTGAACCTGTTTTGTAAACATGAATGATAAGCAGTCATCAGAGCTGATTATTGCATTCTAAGAAAGATTCTAAGTCTTCACTAGTTTGCTTTATTGCTTGCCCTACAAAATACTTGAAATTCCCTTCACAAATGCACAAAAATAATGCTGGATGACAACTTAAGATGGCCATCTGCTCCTGCCACTGCCCACCCTGCAATATCCCATCCCTTGCCCTCAGCACTGAAACCTGCAGAGCGTTCATGTACCAGTGGGTAATTTCGACATTCGCTGCTTATGCTTGCACACTTGCATTCATGCCTCTGAAAACAGAAATTAGCTTCTGGTTAGGTGTAGTCACTTTATGTGCAGACTTTTCTAATTCTAAATTTAATTGTTTTATTCTTTATTAAAAAAAGGTAATAGAGGCATTGAGAGTGAATCTGGGAAGTGTGTGGTGCTGAGTAGACTTTAACAGCTTTTCTCAATGGTTTTTTAAAAGTGTCCATTTTTTCACCTGTAGGCGCACACACACACACACACACACACACACACACATCCATAAATCCTTTACTCTGCTTTAACAACAGCTAATGTGTCCTAACAATTAGCCATATATAATTTAAAGGAATGGGGGTTGTCTCTTTATGTCTCATCTCAATATTCAGGATTTTAAGATCAGAATCATAGTATTAATAGAAATATATAAATATGTACTCATTTGCCTTATTATTGTCTAAAGGCAGTTCTTAAAATGTGACTTTTGTACCTCTCAGGGGAGTCTGGAAGGTCAAAATTACTTTCTTAATAACACAAGACATTATTTACATTATTCATCTCATTGACATTTGCACTGATGGTGCAAAAAAAAAAAAAGTAATGATGTTATAGTCACTTTAGCATGGATTAAGGAGGCGGCAGCAAACTATATAGTTGTACATTGTGTTCTTTACCACTGTGCACTCACAGTGCAAAAGAGAAAAAAAAATTTCACTTAAAATCCTTGATGATTGCTAAACAAAAGATATATGTGGTCCTAAAGAACAGTAATGAAAATTGGAAACTAGGAGGGTGGGAGAGGGATGAGGGATAAAAATCTGCCTATTGAGTATAGTGCGCATTATTCTGGTGACAAGTACACTGAAAGCCTGACTTCGGCATGGTGCAATTTATCCATGTAACAAAAAAAACACTTGTACTCCCAAATTTTTTGAAATAAACCCTTAAGGAAGAAGTAAAAATTATTAATTTTTTAAATCTTAGCCCTTTGAGTAAACATTTTTTTAATATTCTGTGTGGCAGAATGGGAAATAGTCATAAAGCACTTTTGCTGTGTACTGAAGGTTGTTTTGAAGAAAAGTACTTGTGCAGTTGTTTGAGTTGTCAGCTCAACTAGCGATTTTTTTTCTTCCCATGGAATACTATTTTTACTCGAAAAAACAATTTACAAATGATTCTATAGACTGGGTATTTTCAGACATTTTCTTCAAAATGAACAGAGTGAATTTATCACTTCAAGGAAGATAAGTGACAATATTTGCCAGTGATGAAATCTGAGTTTTCAGTTTTGCGGTTTTGGAAAATTTGTATCTGCCATTGTGAGATTGATAACTTCCCAATACTTGAAGACTTTTCTGATGAAATTGATATTAATAAATGCAACTTTTAAATATTGTTTAATAAAATGGGCCAGTGTTGAAAAGATCTTTGTATTTCAGCAAATCGCTATTTTCCATTTACCAATGTATTTGATATTACAAAATTATTCATGGTCAAAAGAGCCATTCAAGGTGCAAGATACATCAGTTGATCTTCATGCTACAAGGCTAACATTTTCAGCTTTGGTGTAGTGTCAAAGAATATTAAAAGGCTATTAAAATACCCCTCCCTTCCTAGCTACATGTCTGTGTAAAATTGGATTTTCTACATATACTTCAACCAAAATGGAGCATTGAATGGAGAAGCAAATATTTCAATCCGACTTTCTTTCGTTAAAGCCTGCTATTTAAAAATGTGAAAAATATAAAATGATAACACTTTCCTCACTTTTTTCTTTTGGAAAATATAGTTACTTTTCATAAATGTATTTTAGTGTATAATGGGCTCATTTTTATGTTAAAATAAGCATATTTAAAATTTTCTGATTTCTGGCATGATAAATGTCACTATACGGTCATCCCTTCACATTCATGGGTTCTGTATCCACAGATTCAACCAATTGTGAATCAAAAAATATTTATAAAAATGAATGGTTGCGTCTGTACTGAGCATGTACAGGCTTTTTTCCTATCATTATTCTTTAAACAATATAGTGTAATGACTATTTACATAGCATTTACATTGTAGAAGGTATTATAAGTAATCTAGAGATGATTTAAAATATATGGGAAGATGTGCACAGGTTACATGCAAATACTACACCATTTTCTATAAGTGCCTTGAGCATTCATGAATTTTGATATCCAAGGGAGTCCTGGCACCAATCCTCCATGAATATTGAGGGATGACTATATATATAACTTATATAAACTTCTTTGGATCCTCAGTAATTATATACTCTAAAGGAGTTCTGAGACCAAATAATTTTAAGAACAACTTGTCTAATATTTCCAAAAGTAATTGATTTTTATAACATATAGAATTGTAAAGATTAGAATGGAAGATACAAAATCAGCAAATAAATAAAGTTGATTTAACTGGAATATACAAAGTCAAGGTAATTCTTTATGGAAAGTAACATCTTTGTCATTGTCTAACTATTTGAAATGTCTTCAAACCAATTCTACATCATCCAAGCTAAAGCCTTAGCCTCTTAGGCTATTTCTCTCCTTTCATTCTGAAGTCAGAATCCATCAGAGAGACAAGATGGGTACTTAAAATACCATGATCTTGCTTTGAGATGAATATCCCTTAGTTTTGTTTGAGCCTCTTACAAGGCCCAAACTATAAAATCTGTTCCTTTAAAATTTTAAGAAAGAGCAATTTCTTTGGTGAGAGACCGATATATCCCTCTGAACTGGGATGGACCACTCCCACTTCTCATTTAGAGGTTGCTGTCTGAGAATTGAAGAAATCAAAGGGACTTTGTAATAAGACTTCACTCTCCCCTGAGCACAGATCAAAGTGGACCCTGGGCACTTTCTAACTGACAGGGGTCTACCCTACTCCTCATACTGGTGGTCAGTTAAAGTAAAGGAAAGTGTGTAAGAGTAACTGCATGATCATCACTTCAGTAGTTCATAGCGATGGACTTGGTGAATTTTTACACCTTTTTTTTTCCTGGATAATTTGATGTTGTAGGTAACACAATAATATGTCTTCATTGCTAATTTAAAAGAGAATCCCAGGGACAAATCATTGAGAAAGTTGGGGGTGTCATACCAGATCTCTTTAGAGTCATATGTATATATGCATACTGTATTGTCTAGCTAGAAGTGTGATCTAGATGCAAACACTGGCTTACTAACCGTGGGTAAGTAACCTTTCTTTACTGAAATTCCCTCACTTGTAAAATACAGATAATAATAGTTTGTACACAATGTGAGCTTTGTGAAGATTAAATTGTGTGTATGTGCTTAGTGACTAAACATAATCAGGGGTCAGTCAAAATTAGTTAGTACAGTTATTGCTATGGTTGCAACATTTGCTCTTTTATGATGATTCTAAATGTATTTAGAAATTGTGTGTTTTTTTAAGGAAAATAGCTGGGACTGTGTTTTTGTTGATTTCTATTTTGTTACAGTTTTTAATTTGGGGGGATGATACATATTATAATTTCTCTTTACCCTCATATAATTTTTATTTCTCTGGCTACTGATAAATTTTGAAGCAGTAGCCCCTAATTTCTATGTCTGCATTTTTTTTATTTAACTTTAATTCATTAAACTCTTCTTGATCAGATTTTGCTCAGAAGGCTCTATACCTACTGCTCTTACTAAATTTGTTGATATCCACCTATTTGCTAAATCCAAAACTATTTTGACCTTGATTCACAACTGTTTGATCTTCCTCTAGCCACTATTGGTAATCTCTTCCTTCTTTGGTTCTCATATTCTTTCTGAGTCCTGTTAGTGTTGGATGGAATCTTTTTCTCTACTCACACCCTATTCTCCACACTTGATGATGTTTTCTAGAGGCCCAACTGAAATCATCTTTCATTCCTGTTTTATACACTCTACCTGAGTGATAGTTCCAAATAAAAAGATAGATACTATCTTAAAGTGCTTACTTTCTAATCAACAGTTCCTAATGCAACTTATTTTTTTTTGCTTTAGATGCACATTTCCAACAAACTGTTAGTAGTCTTCATCTGAATATCATTTATGTACCTCATAGTCAACATGTCCATAACTGAAATCATTATCATCCTTCCTAAACCTTCTTTTATAGTCCTTTTGTACCTCAGTCTCTCAGTTAATGGCATCACCATATCCTAAGCCTCTGAAACTTGGTTCCTCTTTCATCCAACATTCCCCAAATGCCTTTACATCTAAAAAGTCATTGATTCTTATAGAATGACATTTTATACTTTGTGGCTATATCTCCAATCAATCTCCTTTTTTTTTAATTGACCCTGCTTTGCTTAGGCCTTCATCAAATTTTAATTAAAGAACTATTACACCTTTCTAATTTGTACATTCTTGCCACCTGACTCTTACCATCGAAGTTCATAATCCATACTGCTTGCTTATATTCCTTAGTGTTCTGATCAGGTCAACGCCATGCCTTCAATCTCAGGTGGCTTCCATGACACACAGGACAGAATTCAAACCTGTAATAAGTTGTAGACAACCTGAGCTCTGATTTACCTGTCCAGCTTTATCACCTTTTCTTTTTTGCTATTCCTATAAGTAATTCCCTTGTTTTTTGTTTATTTAGGAATAATTGAAATAAAATACATATAATTAAAGTATACCATTTGATAAGTTTTTACACATGCATGCAAGCATGAAACCATTAAGATCAAGATAAGAAATATAGTCATCACCCCCAAAGGTTTCTTTGTGCCCCTTTGTTTTCCTACCCTCTCATCTCTACAATCCACACCTCCAGATAATGACTGATCTGTTTTCTGCCGATATGGATTAGTTTCCATTTCCTAAAATTTTATATGAGTGGAATTATATAGTATTCACTCTTGTTCTTTTGATCTGACTTCTTTCACTCAGCATGATTTTGAGAGCTATTCTTGTTACCTGCATTAATGGTTCATTCCTTTTTATGGCTGAATAGTATTCCATTTTATTAATATATCACAATTTGTCTATCCATTTACCTGTTAATGGACATTTGGGTTGTTTTTGGTTTCGGGATTTTTACAAAATAAGCTACTATGAATATTTGTGTAGAACCCTTTTTATGGATGTTGCTTTCCTTTCTCTTAAGTAAATACCTAGAAGTGGAAGGCCAGATCATATAGATGTATAGTTTGCTTTTTAAGGAACTTCCAAACTGTTTTTCAAAATGGTTGTAACATTTACATTCCTACCACTGGTGCATGAGAGTTCCAGTTACCCTGCCTCCTCATCAACCCTTGGTATGTTCAGTCTCCTTAATTTTAGCCATTTAAATAGGGGTATAGCGCTATCTTATTATGGCTTAATTTGCCTTTTCCTAATTACTAAGGATGGTGAACATCTTTCATGTTTTATTTGCTTTATACTTTTCCTGGTGAATGATTCATTCAAATAATTTGTCCCACTTCCATTGGACATTTTGTTTTATTCTAGAATTTTGAATTTTTTAAATATTCTGTATGTAAGTTATCAAATATTTGTGAATATTATCTTCAAGTCTATCTTTTTATTCCCTGAATAGTGTTTATGAAAAAGAGAAGTATTTAAAGTACAATTTATCAGTCTTTTCATTAATAGATTATGTTTTTGTTGTACTATTCAAGAAATCTTTGCCTAGTTCAAAGTCACAAAGGTTTGATCCAATGTTTTCATCTAGAAGTTTTGTAGTTTTAAGATATACATAGATATGCACATAATTTTTCATATCATTTGGATATGAGAAATCTTAAGTGGGGTGACATGAGGAGTTAGAAAATGAGTTGTTCTCTTTGTAAATTGTAATTTCATATTAAAGTCTATATTTAAAATAGGCATCCATGGTAATTTGTATGGTAGGCAGAATAATGGTCCCCTAAATATGTTCATACCCTAATCCCCAGAATCTGTGTATGTGTTACCCTACATGGCAAAAGAGACTTTGCAGATATGATTAAGTTTCTGGAAGAAGAGGTAGAAAGATTATTTAGGTAGGCCCAGTCTAATCACTAGTTCGTAAGTTCAGAGAACCTTTCCCAGCTAAGGTCAGAGAGAAATGTAATCATGAAAAAAAGCGATAGGGAGATGTGACCTTGCTGGCTTTGAAGATGGAAAAAGGGCCACAAGCCAATGAATGCTTATGGTTTCTAGAAGCTAGAAAAAGCAAGAGATTCTCCCCTAGAGTCTCCAGAAAGAAATGCAGAAATCTAACACCTAGATTTTAGTCTCAGGAATCCTTATCATACTTGTGATCTATAGAACTATAAAAATGATAAATTTATCACTAAGATTGTAAATTTTTGTTACAACAGCAACAGAAAACTAATATAATTTGTATATCTGCCTTTTTAATTGTTGTTCCTTCCATTAAAGAAACAAAAAACACTTCTTTCATTTAACAAGCTTTTTTGTCAATGACAAAATTTTACAATGAATATTCATTGTATGAAAATCAGAGAACAAGGACGAAACCTTGAATGATAAAATAGATCCTGTGAATATCCTCCCAGCTAGAGATAATGTCTACTTGGGCTTTTGTTGTTATTTTCAACAAAAATGACAATATACTAAAAATATAGTATTATAATCTGCACTTTACACTCAATATGTTATGACCATCTTTCTATGTCAATAAATATACTTCTACAAGGTAATTTAGCCGCTTGTATCTTTTCTCATTATATGTTTCAACAAAACCTCTAATATTGGACATTGACATTGTTTCCAATGTATTCATTTTTTCAATATATTCTGCTATTATAAGAATATATTTATTGCTTTTAATGTATAGAAGTCTATTTTTCTTTCTTCATACCTTCCTTTCTTCATGCCTTTTATATAATATTTTTTATTAGTTAAAAATATATATTTATTAAAATACCTTTGAAAATATAAGTATAAATAAGAAAATTACGGTTACCTCTAAGTGTTGTTAAAACATCTTACTGTCAAACATTTTGAGATTTTTGTTTTAGTGCATATTTACATAAAACGTTTTAGTATTTTTTTTTAAAAAGCTATCGTCAGTACTCTTACAAGTCATTGTTTTGAAGGTTACATATTCAACCATATAAATATCTCATTATTAAATATAACCCCTGCTAATTGACAATTTTTTTATCTTTGATATTATAAATATTGCTGAAAGCAATAGTCTTATATACTGTTCTATAATTTATTTGATTATTTCTTTTATTTTTTATACATTTTATTTGTATATAATTATGGGGGGTACATGTGAACCTGATTATTTTCTTATGAGGTTTTTAGAGGTGAGTTTCCTATTCCAAAGGGATGTATAATTTGAAGGACTTAGACTCACATTACCAAATTTTCTTCAAGGAAATTTTAATTCAGATCAGAACCAGCAGAGTATGAAGGGCATATGCTGCTTGCCCATCCAAATACCAGTTCTCCCATGTTCGTTGTCTATAGAATGAATATTATATCCATGCTTCTACAATTCAAGGAAAGGGATGCTTCCCCGTTCTTGGTGGTAAATTCTGATTGATATAAACCAACTCTAATCACCTTCCTTTTTTTATTGAACATTTTAGAGATGGGACCATAACCCAATTCTGGCCAAAACCTTCTAAAAAAGTTTTGTTGGATTTTTTTGTTGTTGTTTTTTTTTAACTTTAAAATGATGTTGTGAACTTCTCTTTCCCTCCACCAAATTGTATTTATCAAGATTTCTGATAGTTTCTGTAGAGTTTTTGAGTATTAATTTTTCATTCTCTTAAATTTCCATATCAAGCCCTGGCTTCTTAAATTCCGTCACCATGAAGTCACACAGCATGCCTCATGCTTGAAAGTATTTTATTGGATCATTTCATCGTTCATTAAAAGAAGCACATTCTAAATAGTTCAGCTGAGAATAAAAACACCATGAGGTGTTGCAAAGCTGTTCTATAAGTTTAACATAACTACTCAGGCCTCTGGTTAGCCATAAAATCATAAGCTGTGACTGGCTCATTAGTAAGGATAATATCTCCACTGATACATATGTATATCAGTCCAAGGAGGTTCCATTAATTTGCTCTATGTATCCCATGTAAGAGTCAGTATTTGTGAGTTGTTCTAGTAGTTTTTCCCTCTTCTCTTGAGAAAGTACTGTTTCAGGTGTCTTTAATTATCTTTCTAAGCACACTGGAGGATATTCCACACTCTGCAGTGACCAGCACTGTGAATTGCTGTGATATCTGAATTCCTCTCCTGGAATACACCCTGCATGCCCTCCTCTCCTCTCTCTGGATTTACCGTCAGTCTACATTGCTGTGCCCTGATCTGCAGATTCAGGGATCAGTTTATAGAACAAGCTGAAAATTAAAAAGAATATGCATACATGAAAAATATTCAGAAAATTTCTGATATTTACACTATTTAAATTTCGAGGCAATAGATTTGGGGAATAGCACTTACATTTAATAAATGGAGTAAAAATTGCCAATATCAGACCTCTCTTGGCAAAGTTTACATCTGCAAAGTAAACAAAATATACATTTATAATTATGAATGAAAGGGCAGAAAACTACAGGCAGGTTTTGTTATAAAGTTTTCAACATGAAAACACTTGAAGAAATTTGTTAAAGCCTCAAGCAATTGTACTGTCCAAAATTACTTACAAATACTATAATTTGAATCGCTGTTTTTCTTAAAAAATGAATTCATGTACAATACTTGCACCTTGATTAACTTGGCAGTTTAGTACATGCTTTCTCCAAAAACAGAGATCAGTTTTTGCTCAAAATAGATCGCACTGCCATATGAATTCATGCCGTAGTCCACAATGCTAGTCAGTTTGATGAAGCCAAAGTTATAGTTTAAAGTTGGCTTTGAAATAAAATATCTTCGCTCAGCTTTCTTCCCTCCAGTAATTTCACTTTCTCTGAGCCTGCTTCCCTGGACCACAGGCCTCTTTTATATATCTAAATTAGCCACCCCAACAATAGAAACAACTATCATTCATCTACGGGGATAGCTGATTTTGTTCTAGGCACAATTTTAAATCCTTCACATACATTTTCTCTTATAGCTCTTAAAGCAGCTGTGCGAGGTTGGTTGTTTTATTATTTACATTATAAATTTAAAAAATATATCCAAAACCTAGAAATTTAATTAATTTGCCTGACTCAGATATGTGTTGGAGACCATATTTGAATCCAGGTCTGTATTGCTGCAAATGCCCAGTACTTGTGTTAGATGACACCCCCAAACTGTCAAGAGTCTTTTAATTCATGCCAATCAAAACTGTACCTATTCTGGTACAGTTTCTTCCCATAAAATATAACACATTAGTGATGAGTATTTTTTTAACATTACTTCCTTAATATGTAACTTTTAAAATATTAATTTAAAGGGAGATTGCCTTGATTTTTTTTTTCAGAGTATAATTTCCTGTTTTCCTTAATATGGGGGTGAAAAAAGACTTCAGATTAATTAAAATATATTTCAGAATTTGAATTAAAAATATAAAAATATGAAATTTTCCTGTTTTCAATCTTGCATTTAATATAAATCATGTTTGAAAAAACAAGATTTTTTCTAAACCTTTATGAGTTTATTTTCCTAACTAATAAGCTCTTCTTGGTCACCTGTTTCTAACACCCTCCTTTTCATAGGACAAAAAGGGTATCTTAGTAAAAACTTAGTAAATATCATGGATTATCTTCTAGAAAGGATAAAAATTTTAGATCAATTTCAATATAAAGGTGTCTATTTGGAGGGAGCTGTGCCTCTCAATTATGGAAATTTAATTGTTTTGTCATCTGCATTGAGGTAAATTAATATATTAATATCTGAAACTGCAATAAATTCTTGACATGATCACACTAAAAAATCAACCACCACCCCCACCCTCATTGGGAATAACCACTCTTTCCCGTTATATATTTATTAAACAGACTTATTTTTATATGAAAGATGTTATAACTAGAAACTCATTCTAATGAAAAACAGTGTTCAATGAAAGCTATTAAAATATAATTTATCAGCAGCTATTCTTATTAGTAAACTTGAATAGTCTAGGTGCTGTGGAAGATAGGCATCTTATTGCTTATTCATTTTCTTTAATACCATTTTTCTTTTCAGCCTGAAATATCACTTTGATCTCTCTTTCCTTCTTCATAACATTCTCACAGAGAAGACAGCAGGAAGCAGACACCATTTTTTCCCTGAGACCCTGTAAAGCGTACATCTGTACCTCTACCATCTGTGCTTGCTCTTTGTATTTCCAAAAGCCATTGTGAAAATGGGTCATTATTTTCTTGGTAAAGGAGTAATGTTCTTCCTGCCAAAACTAATGGATATCACCTCATATCATTGATAAGTGTCCTTAATAATATTAGAACATAGTTTTGAGACTTTTTTATTGGATCCACTGCCTAGGTAGTGACCCCAAAGTGAAGACCAGGGACACTAGTTGGTGTTCTAACTTTTGCATTTGTACCTTCAGCATATTTTTAGGCTACACTAGAAGTAACAAAAAATCTGAGTTCCCTGCTTCAACTTCTACATACTTTGGGAAGGAGATTCTTATTGCAACCAATAAAAAAGAAAATGAATTTTAAAAAATAAAGATTTAAAGTAGATTAAATAACATAAGGCAAAATGTGTTTGATGCTGAAATAAAGAAACATAAAATTAAGAAATTTTTATCTGAAAATCTATTTTTGCTTTACAATTCTAGAATCTTATTGTACCTCTTAGGACTCAGATACTAGATGTGAAGAAACCAAGACAGTGAATTTAGGTTTTTTTAATTATGCTAAAACTGTGTTTATAAACTGTTATTTGCATCATTAAAACATGTACAATTGAAGAAAAGATAAAAAATCTTCTCCCACAAAACTTAGAGGAGATATAAAGAAATGATCAAGACATTTAGATTTATTTATTATAACTGAAGAACTAGAAATAGTTTTTCAGAGTTGCCACTTCATTATTTAAATTTGGACACATTTTTTTAAAGAGAAAGCAAAACGAGTCTATGGAATATATAACCATCACTCCTCATTCATTTATTCTCACAAATATTTACTGAATACTATGTATTTTAAGTAAAATTGAGTAAAAGATCATTCTTTGCCTGCCTAATTGTATTTTTTTAATGAAATCATCTAACCCAGGTAACAGTGATATTATAGACCACAGAATTTTTCAATACAGGAAAGCATTATGTCATGACTTAAAAAAATACATTAAACATTTGATTAGTAAGCATATATCCCTATACATAATGCATATATGTGTATGTGTAAAATAGTACTATATACTTTTAATTTTTTATGTAAGGGCAATCAATATTAAATCTTTTGAAGGAAGATGAAAACCAACATAAAGACATTAATATTGATTTCTGTATGAATTAATGGATTAAGAGTATTCCTTCAGCAAACACTTGTTTAGCAAATACTATATTCTGAATACCATTGTAAGTCCAAAAATAGATAGAGAATCATTAAAAACAAGACAAAAATGATAAAATCTCTCCTCTCATAGGCTTAAAGTCTGGTAATAATTATTATCTATACTGAGTCATTTTAACCTGAGTAATGCATATTTACCATATTACATCTCTTAATATTTTAATATTATATTACTATGAATAGTGTTCTACAATCACCAAAAATTTCTCTTTCTAAAAGGGACTGAAAGAAAGCAAGTTTTATACTCTTTTACCTCCCATGTTTATGGATCTTTGAATTATGTAAAGATTTAGTTTAAAAAGAAAATGCAATTTTTAACTTTTGCTTTATAGACTTATAAATATATGTATATAGATATACTTCTTTTTATACGTAGATATACATCCATATCTATTTCGTATGCATTTGGGAATTTTATTAAGAAATTCGATACTCTCCCCACATTTTACTTCCTTTAATATTAACTGGGTTTGTAGGAGTTTTCTTTGGAAGTTAATTGAGCCCATGTAAAATCTTGTCATTTGATGGTCACATTCTTTGCCTAAGTGGATATAAAAAAATTGAGATTCAATTCTAATGTGTCTAGACATTTTTAACCATTTATTTTTTTAAACGTAATATAAGAAAAATAATTGGCAACATTCAGTTCTCTCTCAATTACAAGAAGGATTAGAAAAGCCAAGTTCAGTCAGCTAAAGATGAGTTATCTACAAATGAGCCTACTTGGAAACAGATTAGCAATTTAAATGACTGAGTTAATAAGATTCAATTATAGCTAATTTGCCCATCCTTTCTTTCCCTTGCCCTCCCACAGGCTTCAGAGTGTTACTGCCTTGTATGAATTCCCCGGAGCAGTGGGGAGGTTTGTGGGGCAGGCAAGTTTGCAAGGAAAACAAACACAGTCACATTTTATTACACTTGCTCCAGCTCTACTGGGCTCTGCTGCCTGGCAGCATGTATTAGCACCAGCACAGCCCAAATCTTTCAAAGTTCTAAATCTTTCAGTTAAAAACAAAGATATATATATATATATATGTGTATATATATGTGTATATATATAAAATATATATACATATATATAATATATTATATATAAAATATAATATATACACATGTGTATGTATTACATATGCATGTGTATTATACAGTATGTATGATATGATATGTATGTGTATATACATGCATATATGTATCATACTCATTCTCCAAATGATACTTCGATTGCTCAACTACCTTTCTGACTTCTCTGGCTCACCTTTTCCTAACACTCCTTCAAGTCACACTTTCCTCAGTTTGTTTTCATATTGCTCATTCTCCTTTATTTTTCAAAGCTTTTTTTCTCTTATCTTCTAATTTAGTAATCCCCTTGTGCATTTCAAATACTAAATCCTCCTGCTCCATGCCTTAAAACTTTCTTAAAAGTACACCTTTTTTCATTTTTATTTCAACATATATACTTCTGAAATGTTGACTCATTGATGTTTATGAACAACATTCTCGTTTAATAAATGTTAATGTTATCAGTGAAAATATGTTTAAAATAATTTATAAGATTTTAGAGAAATTTCCATTATTGCAGGATTAACTTTACATTGATTTTCTCATTACCTGTGATAAAATACAAATAGATATTATTTCTCTAAGCACTGTGTTTTTCAACAAGGATATGTATATAGACATATTACATTTTTGTAATCGAAAAGCTATAGGATGTGGAACTAAATAGTTGAGGGATTTTTGGATAAGCATTACCAAGAAAATTAACCAATGTAGCCTCTAGAGCTTAGAGGCAACCTCTGCTATAGTGAACCACATGAGGTAAGGAATGGAAAGGATTAATACAGAAAAACCATCTGAGATTAATGTTTGGGGAAGCAATAGAACAAAGTATAAATGCTTAAGAATTGTTAAACAATTAGAATATGTTTCAGATCATAAAAAATAGGAAAGGGGTGCAATTAAAGAAATGGAAGAGTGATAATTTGTCAATGGAGAAACTGTTCAGTGTCCAGATGACTTGTGGTATATACATAGAAGAAGAAGTAAATTGTTTCAAATTTGCTGATTTTTAACATTGATAATATCATTTGTTTCAGTCAATAGATTATATTCTCCTGATTCAGGATGTGATAAACACATCATTTAATATATATATTAAATTGAGCCAGCAGATTAACGCTCAAAAAGTTTACTGGATATAATCTTTCATACACCAGATCATTTATATTTTAACATTGAGTGCCCTTTAGAAAAGGATTTGTGAGGAATTAGAATGCCTAAAGAATGGATTGTATAATAGGATGGTACACCTGCTGAACATGGACATTTCTCACTGCTAAGTTGCATGGTCAAAACAAGTTCTTTCATATTGGAGAATACATTTTTAAAAAAGAAGGGGAAAAAATCACAAAATTAAAATTTAATAAATTAATACAAGGATATATATGGACTAACATGGGTCTGTTTAATACACACTTAGGCATATTTACTTTTTGTACTTAAATTACCAATTTTAAATAAAGCAGACTTTAAGATTATCAGTTGTTTATGTGATATAATACGTAATTATCAGACAGGAATCATAAGAACTAAAAAGAAAACTCACAACTCAGCCACATCAGAGTGCTTTACCTAATTGAATTACTCAGGTATGTTTTACAGAATTTGTTACAAGTATACATCCATTTTTCTGTATGGCCCATGCTAAGCATGAGCTGCCTTATAACTATGTTTATAGAAGATCTAGAGTACAGGGAAATCCCTTTTGCTTTAATCCAAGGCCAACTTTTTGGTGGGGTTATTGTACCAAAGTCATTAATATATACCAATCTATTGCCTCTCTTTGCTCCTAAAGTTAAGGACTTAAGGTAGCCATTATTTTTTCTAGTACTCAACTCACAAATAGTATGTATTGATTGAGACATGTAATAGAAGGTCGGATCCATGATACATAAAGTTCTGTTCTTATCCCACCCCAATATACCTGAACTCTACAGAAATGGTGATATCACAACAGCATAAAGAACCTCCCATTTTCTTGGCAGCAAAATCTAAATAAGAAGCAATAAATGAAAAGAAAAACCGGAAAGAATGGAGTATATTCTTTCTTTCATGACCATTTCTTCAAATGTGTTGTTAATTGGTCAAAGGCTGCAACATTTCAGTTAGACAAAATACGTTCTGGAGATCTATTGTGCATTATAGTGATTGCAGTTAAATATAATGTATACTTGAAATTTGCTAAGAAAGTAGCTCTTGAATGTTCTCATCACAAGAAAAAGTATGTGAGATGATGGATATGTTAAGTAGCTTGACTTAATCATTTACAGTATATATACACGTATCAAAAGTCACATTGAACACTGTAAATAGAAAAAGGAAAATAATGCCATGGTATTATTGACAGTCAGAACATGATGCCCCAAAATATGACCCCTTGGGAATTGGCAGAAGCAAGTTTCTCTGACATCTCCGATATCTTGCTTTTCTCCCCTGAACTATGGTCGTAAGGGGATTCTCTAACCTATCTGCCTGAAAATAGGTCATAACACCCTTATTCCCAAGGGGTCCTGTCCCATACCTGAGGTGGAAGAAATGTTATACAGAGACACAGGAAAGAACGTGAACAATAGGGCCTTGCTGAAGTTCCGCCTAGTTTATTACCATTAGATCATAGCCCTTTCTATCCAATCATATTTCCCTGCTTCTGTCCATTTCTTTCATCAGACTTAGCATAAAAGTACAGCTTTCCCTGGGCCTTTGGTCTTTGTTTTTGAAGGCTCTCGTGCCACGTAAATATGTTACTAAAATAATTTATTAGACTTTTCTTTTGTTGGTCTGTCTTTTTTTATAGGTCTTGGGAGGCACGACTCTTGTGATAGGTGAAGAAAAAATATTACTTTCCCCCCTGTAGTATTCATATTTATGTTTTGTTAATATTCTCTTAATCAGCTTAGTGAATTCTAGTGAAGTCTATTTCCATTGTAGCTTAGCAAATTGTTCACAGTAACTCCTTATAAAGTTTATCTTGTTCTTCAATTCCCCTTTCCTTTCATAATCAATCAGCTATAATATTTACCAGCATACCCAATGTGCATCTCATCTGTGAATAACCCTAGACGTTTGGAGTAAGTTCATAAAGGAATGGCAAATCTGGGACATCATGCCACCACTGCCCTCTCCTGCTTGCAGTAGGCACTCATCATCAGTCATTTGCTTTATTTTTCCCGCTGAACTATACGGGCATCACAGTTGCTCTTGACCTTGTGTTCAGACATCCACTACTGATCAATCAGTGTTAGCACAAAATAAAACTTGTTTGATATTCTTTTGCTATAAACATTCAAACATTCTCATCTTAAAACATCAGCAAACCCTGATTCCATGTTGCACTTTAGTTTTTATTTTTGAGTGTCTCCTTTCCTTAGCTACATGTTTTGAAAGATTGTCTACACTAGCTTTCCCACTTCCTGGGCTAGCTTCTGTGTCTACTGCTCCGTTAAAACTGTGTGGAGAAGCCTCAGGTAATCCTGAGGCCTCTCTACCGTTCAGCTCTTCCAGATGCTACATTTGTGCCTTATATTCCCTCTTGATTTTTATCCCCCACACCCATTCCTTGTCACTACCCTAACTCAAGGCTTATAATCTTTTAAACAATGTTTTAACTTCTCATTCTATTGCCGTTATATGCATTCTTTGCACTGCAGGTAAAGAAAAATACATCTTAGATGAAAATCCAACCATGCCATTCACCTAATCAAAATCTTAAATGTCTAATACCTATAGAATAGAGGCCAGCCTCCTTATCACAGAATAAATAGTCCTCCATGATCCAAATCTTACTTGTCTTTGGATGTCAGGCTATAATGGTACTGGAAGATGTTTTCTGCCCAAACTGTGGTGTTTCATGACTATACATCTTTACCCTTAGCACTATCTATATTACCATTTCCTTTTTTTTCTAGTCTAACTCTTACACATCCTTTATCACTCTATATATGCTTCGTCCACTCTATAAAACCTTCACAAAGATCTCAATTTAGCTTAAAATTCTATTCTTTGAACCCCAAATAACATTTTTATGCATGCAGTGGGTAGCATCATATTAACATTTAATTTAAGTTTCTAGTTTTAGAATCTAGCTCCCAATGGAGAGTAAAATAGGACTTGACCCATTGAATTCAGTGTTCAAGATCTGAGCATGATGACTATTAAGCAGAGTCATAGTAAGTGACACCAGTTTGAAGAGACAAGGAAACACATGGCCCAATTCTCTATACTTTTCAAAGTTATAAATTTGATAAAGACTTAGATTAAATCCAACAAACATTTATTGATACCTACTGGAATTAAACATCATTTAATTTTTGTAAGGCTTTAAGTTTGTTTAATTTAGAGAAGTGAGGTTTAGTATTAAAACAGAGTATAAATGGTGCAAGCAGAGATTGTTTTGTTTTCTTCTGTCTTTTTATTTAATAGCTCTAGGGGGTAGAAGTGTTTGTTGTTACATGACTGAACTGTATCATGCTGAAATTAGGGCTTTCAGTGTACTGATCACCAAAATAGTGTACATTGTACCTGATAGGTAGATTTTTATCCCTCACTTCCCTTCCAGCCTCCCCTTTTTTTGATTTTCAATGCCCATTACACCACTTAATGACCATGTATTTCCCTCATTTAGCTCCCACTTGTAAGTGAAAACATGGTATTTGTTTTTCATTCCTAAGATACTTCATTTAGGATAATTATCTCCTAGCCAAGTTGCTGCAAATAACATTATTTCATTCCTTTTTATGACTAAGTAGTATTCCATGGTATGGATATACCACTTTTCTTTATTCACTCTTTAGATGCTCTGCTGCCTCCTCATTCATTTAATAGTTTAATAGTTATGAACAGAAAATATGGACTATCCAGTCATTTCCACAAAACTTTGTTTTTGATTCTTCCTTTAGTCTTACTCAATGATTCCCAAAATGTTGCATACAAATTCATTAGGACAGTGAGGGTGTGCCTGGTGTTATATACTGGATTTCATGGATGATTTAAGGTTATTTCCAAAGACAGTGTTATCTCTATGTGTCAAATGTGCTTGCTTTAGATGTTGATTTTACTTAAGATGGAATACCAATTAAGACGTAACTCTGTGATAGCTGTCAAAACTAACTTTACAGATAACATCGCTATCACATAGGACACTCCTGGAGTGCATGAACATATGCTTATGTAATTCCGCATCCTCAGAGCTCAGTTTAGTGTCTGGAATGAATTCAGTGCTCAATAAATCTTATAAATCTTTGTTGAACTGAGCTAAGCTGGAGGCCAACACTACCGGTGTCTGAAATGGAGAAGAGCCACCTGCTCTCTTTTTGATTGTTGATCATCCATATTTTCTTGTGCTTGTGGCTTTTACCTCTCAAGAAGAAACAACCAGGTCCTCTGGTGTGTGTGGAGACAGAGCTGGCAGAGGGCTAGCATGAAAAGCAGCAGCTCTTTTTATGTCATTTTGTGGAAGGAAGAAAAACTAAAAGATGAAGCTGAAATGGGTGTAGAGGTGGTAGTAGTGGGGTTTAATTAAATAAAAAACAGTAACAAAGACTGATAGAGCATAAATACAATGTCAAATATTTAGAATTCTAGATAACAAATTTTATTATGTTGATATATTATGTTTTAGTGTAACAAAAGATAGTAGTAATCATTCTATTATGATCTTCACTAATCTGCCACCAAATATAGTAATGAATTCATCTTTTTAAAGGTCTTTAAAAATATAGAAATGATTATCTGCTTGAGGAATTGAACTTCATGTGCTGAAAGTAATATCTTTCTATGTATTATTCAGTTTGCTTTTGTTGTCATTTTTACCATTATTTCATAGAAGTAAGTCAGTAGATAGATAACTCATTCATATTGGAACATTCATTAAAAACCTAAGGGGAAAGGCACCCTTAAATTCAAGGGCGGGGACTATAAAGCAATGTTAAAATAATCAAGATTGCCATTTTTATGGAATAATAGAATGGCATTTTTAAACAACATTTAATTTTTCCCAATTTAAAAAATATCATATAGGACATTCAAAGGCAAGATTTTTATTTTCTGAAATATAAATATATCTCTTTAGCTATACCTTCACTGTATTATTATGGCTACAAACCAATGAAGATAATGTTTGTTTGCCTAGTATCCTATCTTTATGTGTAATACTTTGTGTGATTTTATTCTCTGGGAAAAAAAATCAATAAAGTGCCATTGATTAACAACACCCGGCGTACGTGTTTTAGTAAACTGAACCACTTTGCCTATTACTGGTATGATAGACACTCTTTAATATAAAATGCTGAGCCAGAGGACAGCAAGCAGGCTTCTCTTTATTTTAGCAAAAAGTATACAGAAAAGAGAGGCAAATGATTTATAACATAAAAAGCTAAAAAAAAAAAAGATCATATGATAAATTAGCCATTTACAAATATGCAGGTATAACATATTGTCTAGTTTTCGAGGACTTGAAAAAGGGTGAAGATTAGTGTTCTGTTATATAGAGTTAAATGTGTTGCATTAATGCCTTAAAATAACTTGGATGGTAATGTAAAAAACAATATTTAAATACTTGTTAGAAAATATATTAGTAATGATCATTTTTCCCTCTTCTTACTAGTTATACCACTTAAAACATACTGTTTAAAATAATTAGCAATATATCAGTAAGGGGAAGAAAGTTAACCATTATGTTTTAAGTGGTTTATTCAGAATCCTTGGATATCAATTATACCTCACAGTTATAAATATACTTTCTGAGTAGCATCCAGTAAAAAATAATCTAAAAATTGGTTTAAAAAAGTTAAATTGCATTTGGGATATTGAAAAGAGATCTGATGACCAGATTGTTGATGGACGATTTCATCCTCACTAAGAGAACATCATCTCACTAAAAGAAAGAAAATACTTCTCATTATTAAAAGCCTGTTCTGCAACACTGTTGGGAATTTGGCTGGGTCATGAATGCTGGCAGGTTGTCAGGGAAACAGGAATAATGCAACTGAATACATGATCTTCTTACAAAATGGTTTGGACATTATTACTTTTGATTTTCTAATGGCTGATCTGGAATATCTAATAGTAACATTAATAGAGAGGAACACATTTTCTAGTTTAATTACATATATCTCTGTGTTGGTACAATAGTAGTAAAATATTTTCTGTAGGTATAGAGTATTATGCTTATAATCCAAAAGGAAAACCTTTTCACAACTAAAGTTTGAAATTTGTCCTTTGATAACTAAATGTAGATGTTATTCATTCTTGATAATGGTGTTATTGACCCATTATCATATTGCGATTAACTTTTCTAGTAGCTGTTTTGAGGGTCTGTATTAAAGCCAGCCATATTCGTGTTCTTTTTTTTTTTTATTCTGAGACAGAATCTCACTCTGTTGCCCTGAGTAGAGTGCTGTGGCGGTGTTAGCCTAGCTCACAGCAACCTCAAACTCCTGGGCTCACATGATCCTTCTGCCTCTGCCTCCCAAGTAGCTGGGACTACAGGCACACACCACGACACCCGGCTAATTTTTTTGTTTTGTTTTTGTTTCAGCGTATTATGGGGGTACAGATGTTTAGGTTATATATGTTGCCCTTACCCCCTCTTCCCCCTGCAAGTCCGAGCTTCAAGCATGTCCATTCCCGGGATGGTGGGCATCGCACTCTTTGTGTATGCGTATACCCGTCCCTCCTTCCTCCTCCCCACTGCTTGACATCCAATAAATGTTATATGTGCCCTTATGTGTTGATCAGTTAATACAAATTTGATGGTGAGTACATGTGGTGCTTGTTTTTCCATTCTTGGGATACTTCACTTAGTAGAATGCATTCAACTCTATCCAGGAGAATACAAGAGGTGCTATATCACCATTGTTTCTTAAAGCTGAACAGTACTCCATGGTATACATATACCACAATTTATTAATCCACTCATGTATTGATGGGCACTTGGGTTGTTTCCACATCTTTGCAATTGTGAATTGTGCTGCTATAAACATTCAGGTGCAGATGTCTTTTTCATAGAGCGACTTTTGTTCTTTTGGGTAGATGCCCAGTAATGGAATTGCTGGATCAAATGGTAGCTCTACTTATATCTCCTTAAGGTATCTCCATATTGCTTTCCACAGAGGATGCACTAATTTGCAGTCCCACCAGCAGTGTATGAGCGCTCCTATCTCTACGCATCCACGCCAATTTTTATATTTTTAGTAGAGACGGGGTCTCACTCTTGCTCAGGCTGATCTCAAACTCCTAAGCTCAAGCAATCCCCCTGCCTCGGCCTCCCAGTGTGTTAGAATTATAGGCATGAGCCACTGTGCCTGGCCCAACATTCACATTCTTAATGACCGCTTTTTCTAATCACTGCGGTTTAGAAAGAGGCCTGGGAGAGTCTATGTCCAACATATTTTCTCTGAAAAAAACTGATATTCTAATAGCATGATTAGACCTCAAATAGTAAGCACAAATACAGGAAAACAACATTTAATATGTTTTGATTACAAATATTTATAGTAATTAAAATCCACAGAAATGGATGAAAATAAAGAATTCAGACATCTCTCACAAGAGATGCTAAGAAATCCTAAAAAGAGAGAAGGCTATAAAATGATTTTCCATAAATTAGAGTTTGATCTTTCCAAAACAAAACCAATCATCTGACCATAAATAGTTAAATATATAAGTTACGGATCTAACAGTGTTGCATATAAACTAAGAAAGCCTTGACATTAAATTATAGCACATTTTGTGGATATGGCAAATTTATCCTGACAAATACCTTTTCCCTCAGCCTGCTTAAGCAAAATCTACAATGTTTCCTTAATGTTTGTAGAATAAAAATATTATTCTCATCTTATCCTGGCATTCAGGATTATGTATCAGCTTCCTACTAAATCATTCCCAGCTACTCTTTTGTAATTTCTAGGTTGCTTTAGTTTTTACATACACAGATACACGGTGCTTTTTCCCCAGATATAACACTTGCAATGTGATCCTGTGCATGACTTATCTAAATAATAGTGGCTGATACACAAAAGTGCTTAGTAAAGCCTAGCCATTATTTCTGTCATCATTCCCAAGTATGTGATTAATTTCTGCTGCTTCTGCCCCAAACGTCCCACATCCTTCTTGTCACCATTTAAATGCTGCCATGTTTTTAACTTTACTAAAACATTTTTTTCTTTAATTTTTTCTTTAACATTTTCTTGGTATGTAAGAAATTCAAGACACTGTCACTGTATCTTAGTACTGCTTGTGAGTTGGGAATAAATGTGTGGAGTTTCCCTGTGATAGCAGAAAGGGCAGACCAAGTGTCCCAGTGGAACTCTTCAGCTAGTCATATTCGATGACAATATTGAAGGGAAAATAACAAGAATGATATTAGAAATCTGTTATGAAAAGCATACTGTGATAACATAAACACGATTTAGAATCACTTGGTATTAAAGGAATAAATATTGCATATTGTTTCTTCCTTAAGATTGATATCATGAGGATACCATGTAATTAGAAATTCTCTAGTATACCTCAGCCCACATGTTATATCCATAATATCATTGATTTGATAGCCACAAAACCCACAGTGTATCTGGCAGACAGGATTGTTTTCAAGGCCAGGTCTTCTGGTAGAAAATCTTAAAGTTGTTGGGGACATGAACTTGCCTTTTATGTATTTTGCTGTATACAAACTTGTACAGCATTTGGGTTATATATTTTGGTTTGAAACACAAATGTTTTCCTTTGTTAGACTCAGCTAACAGTGTTTGTTACTTGTTTTCATCCGCTAACATCCTTGCTGTAGATTCTCCTAGTTGCCATTTCCATCGTAACTTCTTTATGATCAAGTCCAAGGATTTTTATGTTGTGTTTGTTTAAAAGTGAAAAAAGTGCCTTTACCTCCAGCCTAAGGGAATAGTTTCTTTAGAAAGAAGAACCTTTCATCTCCTCTTTCACTCTGAATATAACAGATACTTATCTTTTATTGAGGGAACTAAATGAACAGTTCATCAGCTAATATCTTTCTTATATATCTATTTTGGTTCCTTTAAAAACAAAATATTTTACAATCCCAACAGCAGTAAAAGAAATTCCTGACCTTGCCTATTTTTGAAAGACTGGAAAGTTAAACTACACCCTATAGCAATCAGTCATCAAAATCATTTCTTTTCTACTTCAAAAGTGTGTATGTGGTTTTCTTAAACTGCTAATGAAAGCATTACAAAGATTAGCTTTTGAAGTGGCAAGCAGCTTTCATTTATTTTCCTTCTGGTATTCCCTCTGCCTCCAGCTAAAATTTAGAACCTTAAAAATGTTGCTCTTCTGTACTAAATTCAGTTGATGTTCTATCAAAGTGCATTTGGGTTATCAAAGCTTCATTCTTATCTTGCAACTCAGTATTTCTGAGAGAATTCTAGTCAGGTTAGAACTGACAAGCCTCTGTCTAGTACTTTCAAACTAACATGTGTTCGCTTCCCTACCTCCCTGCCTCAGGTCTGCATATCTGCCCCAGTTAACTCTTTCTCCTGTTGCCATGCAGGGAGGTGGATGCTCACAATGTGGTGATAAGGGAGGAAGTGCTCACTTCCAAAAAGCAAAAGAGCAGCTTCATTGAGTTCCTAATACAACGACAGAGAGTCATACAGAAATTACCAGCAGGAAGAGATATAATATGAGAAAAGTAAAATCATAAAATTCAGATTTAGAAAATTTTTTTGCCATACTGTAATATTGCCTAAAGAAGGAAACTTTATTTTTTGTTCCTTTAATACCGTCTGATATAGAAAGACTTGGATACTAATGATTCTAGTGATGATTTTATATCAATAGCCTTTCTCTTTCTGAATGTCATAAATTAGCACCAGTGAAATTGACTTTTATAATATTTCATAAGATGTCATTTTTCCTCTGAGTTTTCAGATATTGGCTCATAAAAACATATGAAATTTGAAGATTGTTAATAAGTTGTCTCCTTTTAAGAAAATTCTAACAAATTAAATTTTATCATAGAATTAAATCAGATTAAACTAGTGTTAACTCCCAAATGCACCAAATAGCATTTTGAGGCAGATTTGTAAATGACATAATCATATTTGGAGGCTTTGATGATCCTTGGGTGTCATGTTAAATCAACATTTATCCAAAGACTAGTATAGCCACTGGCCTTTGAAATTCTAGAATTTTCTTGGATTGTAATAAAACAAGTAAATTTCTATAGTGATGGGAGCAACAGTGAACTTAAAAGGGCTAAAAGCAGAATTGTAGTACAAGATATGGAAACACCAAAGATGAGCCTTGTGTTCAGCAAGCTTAGCACTAAATGAAAGGTCCATGATTGGGCAGAAGTCAGAAGGGACAGCAAGATCTAATGGATGAACTTTAAAGTAAAGATACCTTGTTAAAGACAGGCTCATACGATTTCCTAGAGTTGCCTGGCAAGGCCTGAGCCTTGGACAAGTGTGTCCCCTGAAGGGGATAAGGGCTTATTTGAATTGAGAACAGTGAAAATGGGGTTTTCAAAAATCCTTTCTCATTATGATCTTGAAATTAATTAAGCCGACCACCAATTTCACATTAATTGAAAGGAGGTTAAATATGGTGGATAATTGAGTGAGATGGCCCACAATTCAGCTGGTGTGAAAAGTTTCATTTTCACTTGGTTACTGATTATTGTAGACATCAACTTCTACCTGAAACTGAACAGGACATTTAAATTGCATACTCTCAAAAGGAAATATGAGACCCAAGAAAGACCGCATATAAGTATTGGCATATTTAATTATAATCACCTACTATGAATTTAGTTTATGGTTCCTAGACTATAACTGGCTCAGACAAAACTAGATTCAAAAGCAATTTCTGTGATATATAACATTAATGAAATGTACCCAAGAAGTTTCATTTGAATAGGAATGCACATAAGAACTTGATACCTTTGTTAGGACTGTGTATGCACTGATGCTTTCTACTTTCATCAAAAACAAATTAAGAGCAGAGTTCAATACTTTATAAATTCCCGTCCTTAGAACCAAGGATATTTAAGCAGCAGTGTCTTCTGGCCCTCCTTCAGGAGGTCCCTTACAACTCTGACAATTTTTAATCAAAATCCTCTTTCAGACAAGTTCCCATGGTCCTAGATAATAGTTAGGAGCCTTTTGATTGTCATATATATGCTGTTTTTCTCATATCAAAAGAACATTCTTCCATAAGATCTTTTTAACATCCGTTTTAAAAAGTTTTATAGTATTTACTTAATTGATACATGCTTCTTTTAAACATAAAAACAAGCTTGCTAAATTTACCAATAAAAATTAAAAAAATAATAATTTGAAATACCAGCACTTGGTGATAACACTATGGATAAGCCAATACATACCTACCATTGCAGCACAGAATCACACTGTTTTAATTACTGTGGCTTTATAATATGAGTTAATAAACCACAGGGCATGTAGCCCTCAGCAATCTTTTTTCAAATATCAAGGCTGATTTCAAGAGTTCTTGGAATTACAATGCAATTTCTGTTTGTTTATTGGGAATGCATTATATATTAATATATATTATACATGCATATATGTATATATATTTATATTGCATGTATAATATTGAATTTGGTGATTCTTTTACATATTCATATAGACTAGATGAATTTCTCAGTAGATTAATCCTACATCTTTTTTGTTTTGAGTTGTCCTCATTAATTGACATGTTTTTTGATTTTGCTTATATTTAATCATTCACTTATTCATTTGTTCAGGTAATATTTATTGAGTGCCTTTCAGAAATTGGGCATTTAATTGTAGACAACTGGCAATTTTTGTTTTTAGTTTAGGGAAGTGACTGATTTTTACATATTAATTATAAAACTTACCCTTTGCTAAAATTATTAGTTTAAAAATAGGTTTTTGATTGTTTCTCTTAGGCTTTATGTTTACCTGAACTTTCTATAAAAAATGATAATTTTGTCTTTCTCTTTTTATTATCTTTGTCTTATATTTCTTTCTATTCACTAGTTACAATGACTATTACTTCCAAAATAACTGTAACAATGGTGGATATCCTTACCTTAACAAGAACGCTTCTTATTATTCACAAGGCATGACTCTGGCTTTTGTTTTGAAATAAGATATATACACCCCCATTCTCAGCCTTTCCCCCAATACATACACATATAGCACAAGTGTGTGCTTATGATCTGGATCAAGGATCCAAAAACTGTGTCTGTATTACAAACGGTTTGTTTATTTTCCTTCTCAGCAGCTAGCTGGGGGTTAACCTATTAATACATGTCATTTACTAACAGATTTCCTAATGCGAAATCAGCCTTACATTTTTAAAATGAGCTTCGCTTGATCACATTTTATTATTTTAAATATGCTGTGTATTTGTATTTGTTAATATTTTATTTATGAATTTCATTAATATTCATAAGTATAATTTTATTTTAGTTTTCTTAATTCTTTACTCTCAGCTTTAATCTTTATTGCATATTTCTTCTGCTTTCCTTAGATTTCATTTTGTAGTTCTTTTTAAAATTTCCAAGCTGAATATATTATACAGTTATTTTCATTCTTATTTATTTAGTAAATTTGTTTAAGGCTATCAGTTTTCTTCCGTATACTGCTTTAGTTATATGTTATAGGCTTTTAGATTGTAGTGGTTCCTTGATTTGCTCTTTGTCAGAATTATCTCAGAGATAATTATTTTGTAGACATTTTAATTTTTATTGTTATTGCTTTTATTGGTTCCTGATTTATCAGTCAGTAATTATTATTATTATTGTTAGCATGCATTTACTAAGTATTTATCAAACACCAAACACCTTTGCTTGAATGTTATCATTGAATAAGCACCATTCAATGACAACTATGATGTACATGTTTTCAGGTAAGAACTCTGGGACTCCCTATATAAGCATGTGACTTTCTGGGATAAGACTTCTTGGGTTCAAATCCTTAAAAATATGTTACCATGAACAAGTTACTTAATATCTCTGATCTGTCTTATCTATAAAAAGCAGATAAAAGTGGTATTTATTTTAACGACATGAAAATTAAATGATATACTGCAAGTAAGTAATTACCATAGGAAGTATTAGCCATGATGATGATGATGATGAAGACAAAATATCTGCTCAAGTTCATAGCGTAAAATGAGTGGCAAAGAGGACCAGAGCCTGACTCCAGTGTTGAAGGTCTCCCGCTCTATATTATATTACTACTGTTGGACTCATCCCCAGTTTGCTGTTTTGTACACTTTTATTCATTTGGATAGTTCACACATTGGCAGGGGAATTTGTAATTGTGTGTTAATAAGGCCACATTTTAGGAATTCCTGTAAATATACTCTTGATTGTACTGTTGTTATGAGTATCTACTACTTTACGGTTAATGCAGTATCTACTGAGATTTCTTTAGCCTTTGATTAATAAGTGTAAGCAACACTTCTGTAAATATTATCAACTGAATGGAGTATGATTTTAATGATAATTATCTGCATATCTTCTCATACTATTGCAAGGACATTGCTGCCTTATGGCTGTTGTAACTGAAACAGTAGAGGAGACTTCTGTCT
Organism: Avahi laniger; assembly: GCA_963575035.1. NCBI lineage: Eukaryota > Metazoa > Chordata > Mammalia > Primates > Indriidae > Avahi > Avahi laniger. The sequence continues at coordinate 60,289 of CAUYSK010043982.1, read as the reverse complement.
TTTAAAACTGTGTTGGATAAGCAGAAATCCTGAAAACATTGACTTTTTTCAGACTAAATGCAAATACTTGCATTTTGTTAATTTTATCCTGTTGACATTTTTTGAATTTTTTTTTATTATTCACCATTTCAGCACTGCTTTCCCGGTTTGAAATATAAATATTACCAGCTAAAACTTAGATTTTATTCTAATCATCGGTTGAAAATTCCTATATTTGTAGCTTTATTCAGTTAACCACTGTTTTCTGTAAAATATTTATGCTGGACAATATAAAATAACGTTTTTGTTGCTATTAATAAAGTAGAAATGTTGACTTTCAGATCCATGCAGAGAGAATGAATAAAAAGGGAAAGAAAACAATTTATGAATGTGTTCATCACTTTCATAATCTTTCAACTTGAGATGCATATTAAATCATTGAATTGTAATGCCTTTTAAAATTATTTGATGAAACTAAATTTTAACATAATCAATAGTTACACATACATACAATTCCCCTAATGAAATTTGCTTTTGAATATTGGCTTTTTTAGTTGGTTAAATCATTTGCAAGAAGAAACAAGGTGTTTGTGCCTTTCCTTACTTGAACAAACTGAAAAAAAAATGTATCCTTAATACTTCTCATCTCTAAACAATGAAATACATGAAATAATTCCTTTGTTTCACCCTCCGAATAATGTTGTGAATCCCACAGTAATATGGAAGGGACTTATTTTGCTTACATTGGGCTTATCATTGGAAAGAAAATTCTGGATTCAAATTGTGGCTTAATTAATGATAGTGGGCCAGTGTTTTTGTTAAATGTAACAAAATGGAACTTTACCTGTGCCTCAAACTATTCTTGTGCCTCTGCTTATGTGCTTCATAGCACAATGAGTCACTACCCACCTGGTTGTTGCCATGGTGTTTCAACCCAGAATAGAAAGAAGCATGTTCAAAGAAACTTATAAATATGGCACTTGACAGTGATATTAATACCTCTCCTGGCTGGACAAATGGTTTCTAAAGCTCTAGAGCATGTAACAGAACCACATTAATGGGTGGCCAGCCCATAGCTGCCAAGGGCTTCAAAACATCACTATGTTAATTAGAAAATATAACACTAGTTACCTCAGATTTCCTCATTCTATTCCTTGGAAATGTAAATTGGTTTCAATATTCACTTTATTCATGTGGAAAAAATATCGACAGACCAATCTCTGAAGAGTATATTTACTACCTGCCCATACCTGCAAATTCTGTGGTACTACTATAGGCCTTGAACTATTAACAGTTCTAAGGCCTGAAGGCTTGTAGGCAGGTGAAATTGGCAGTTTTAATGCCCAGAAATCTTGAAAGTAAATGAATAAATGACATAGAGCTCTGTTAACAGGAATAAATATACTCAATTTTTTAATTTTTAAACTTCTAAGAAACTATTGAAAATAAGAATTAATTTTAAGTGAGATGAAATACCTGTGGTGTCCCAATGAAAACTAGAAAGCTACAAAAATATTTTTATATTTATATTCATGTAAATTACGTTTTCCTTTCTTGAGAGGAATTTCTCATATTCTGCTAGGACGAAGAGAAAAAAGCCTGTGAATGAAGTTAATTCCGAATAGAATAACTTGCTTTGACATATTTAGCATGTGTAATAATGACCTTATTTTGATGAATTAAACAATATTTTAATAGAAAAATCTGTTTCTCTCCTATTCCTACTAAATAAATATTGGACAAATTAAGGATATTTATTTGAAAAGGCGCTGAAACCTTCCCAGACTGTCTACCATCTAAGAGTCCTATCCTATATACAAGCAACTAGTCTAAAAGTTTTATTTTCTATTGCTATCAAAAGCCTCTTAAAAATTAAAACAAATCCAACCTTGCATATAAACCCACAATAAACAAGGTGTTCTATAGCCTTTTGGCAGTCAAGATGCATTTTGAGAATATTTTAAATAATACTTCTTAAAACAGAACTTGCTAAAACACCTGTCAGACCAAACAACCAGATGGTAGCTGAGATCATATGTTTTTAGAATCATGGCTTTTAAAGATAGTGGAGTTTGAAGAGGATTTTTAGCAGGTTGTCTTACATTTCTAGAATGCTCAACTTTCAGACAAACCTACTTTGAATATGTAGGATGTCCAGGACTCTGTGGCAGGCACTGAGGACTAAGGAGGAACAAGGTGCTCTTCACTTGAAGACACTGCGCGTTTAGGATATTGCCCAACGATGCATTATACACATTATTAAACACTGGTTTCTCTGGTGAATGGAAAGAAAGGCAGCCTATAGTGTACCACAAAAGATAGGAAATATATACTAGTTCTCTGTTCATTATTATCCAGACAAGTATTCTAGACATCACGCATTTCCTTAGATGAGTCACCATGTTATGGTAGAGAGACACTGCTTTCTATCCTTTACCAGCTACCTGAAATATTTAGCTAAATTCTCAATATTTAATTATTTCACATTGCAAAGGAAGAGATTAACAATCTCTAGGCCACCTAGTAAAACCTTCAGGTTCTTTTTTTTTTTTTACTTTATAATTGCATTAACCTGTGAGGTTGCAACTCCTTGTTATTACCTAGTACGCTTTTCCAAGATGGTCCAAGTATTTCAACTGATCACCATTAATGATAAAATTAGTTTTAGAACCAAAACAAAGGTAATCATTTTCAACCCTCAGTAAAGTTCTAAGCTTTCTACAAAGAGGGCAGTAAAATTCACCAAATATAAATACTTTAGAAACAGTTTCCACAGATATCAGGTTGGTATTGTTCTGAACTGTACTCTCATCACTCTCTCATCTCAGAAAATGTTAGTTTGCTTCAGGGTGATCAGGGACTGCCCTGTGAACTAGTTCTCCCCTCAGTAACTGGTACTACTGGGATATGGACATTTCTTTGAGTACAGAATTGAGTGCCCAGTCTCAAAGACTGGAAGTTCCTACTGAGGATTGTACCTGTTCATCTCATGGGTGTATGTGATGCAGTCTGTTGTGATTCAATACATACTGTTGGGACCTCAGGCCCTTGGAGGGCTCTCTCAGCACTCTTTCAACATTCCCTGTGCATTAAGCAGGGCCATTCACCTAGACAGAATTTAAATGGTATTTTTGACTTTCTACTCTGCAGGTCAATTGCTTTGGCAGAATACTCACCTTTCTTCTGAGTGCTGATCAGTTATCAGTATTTTCTGCAACATCCTCAAATTATCATTGAAAGATGTTAAGGGTGGGATTTTTTTTTTAACCTGCAATAGAGAAATGAAATCAGAATAAAATTTCCTTTTAATCAGTGAGCTGAAGTTGAGTGTACATAATTACTATAAGGAAGAAAAAGTAAGTCTTTCACTTTTCGCCACGCCTTGATTCCACTGTAAATTGAATTTTCTCATTTTTTCGGAAGAGTAGAAGCTTTGACTTTGTGCCTGGAATTATCCAGCTGAGATAACTTTGTGAGCTCATCAAAAAGCTGTCTCTTCCTTAACAAAGCTCTCTTGTTTATGCCACCATTCACCTTTATGTAGAGTTATTTTCTTTATGTGTCAAAATGTTCCTACTAGAATATATATATCTTATATATATTCTTCTATTATACATATATATTCTAATGTATGTTTCTGATTCATGTTTTTTCTCTAGTATGATATCATCTCTTTCGTATCATTGAAGCTACGAATGAAAGAATGCATGTCCCCTTACTATGAAAAAATGAAAAGCTTTTATGGAAGTGATGTATTGCCATACAAAGAGATATAAACTGCTCTGCTTTACACTTCCAAGTAATATTAAACACATTGGTAAAGGCAATTTTCATAGATGTGGTTATAAATATACAGTTTTTACTCTCTTGTTTAGAAAACAATTTATGTTTGCCCTTGTATAAGAGATCAGTGAGATCCTCAAAATTAAACACTTAATGCTCATCAAATAGAAAACAAGGTCTGCAGCCTAGTAACCTTTGTCTTCATTGGAGGATTAGAAATGAGGCTAAGTGGTGATTCGTGGAGATGGTGATTATGTGTTTCAGTTTATTCTAATGTATAAATGACATTTAAATAATTTTCTGTAACTTGAAATTGATACATTATGGTTTTAAAAGGTTACTAACAATGCTCCTTATCAATCTCTGGCCCTTTCAGTAAATATCCAATGTTTAACTTAATAATCTTTTGATATATTACCAGAGGGGCATGTGCACGTTTAAATTGAAATAATTATGAAATTCACAAATTTGACTTAAGAATTGGTTCTGTCTTGAAATTGAAACTTGTAAGTCTTTTGCAAACCTCTATCTTAGCTATCAAGTACAGAATAGATTAACTAATTAGCAGACATTCTAATAATAACTACTCAGTTCAAAAGAGGGAAAAGAACAATGTATTTAACATTTTTTTTTTCCTGCAGGTTTTTAGGAACTTGGATTCAATAGTAGGTTTAATGAAATCTGACTTCAGTTGTCAGTTTAAATCTTTGGGAGTGAAATTATTATTTTAAAAACTAATCAATCTTTTTTACACATATAATCAGTATCCTGCTGTACAAATAATATCTTTCCTTTTGAAATGATTTAAAAGAAAACTGATCACATCTATTTTAAGTCAATCAGTTATCGGAGCCCTGGACAAATGATACTATTTCACATACTGTATTCCCAGAACACTAATGTTCTTCCAAAAAGAATTCCATAGTGAAATAAGTTCTGTAAATGCTAAGTATTCTTACTTCTTGGAGAGTTGCAATGCACATTAGCTCATTTAACATTCTAAGAAATTCTTCAGTAAGGAAACTTATTTATCTTTACTTAACTCAGAGTTTCCTAAACTCTCTTTACCAGTTGACCTTCTTGGTTCTATATCAGTCATTTTAATATTTCTTAATATAGTAGGTTTCAGAGGAGGAGAGTTTGAATTAAACAGTAAAGGTTTGATCTTATACATTTGCTTAGTTTGTTTCTTCCTACATGTTTGGTAGAGAAAAAGAGTTCTTCAAAAATAAGAAAGAGTTTTTTTTTTTTTTTTGGTTTAATCTTGTGCCCATGAGCACAGATTCCAAATTTAAAAAAAGTATTTTATGGAAGGAGGGAGAAAAAACAGAAAAAGGAAAAGATGGAGGGAGAAATGGAGGAAAAGGTAATACACAGGTCAGGCATTCACTGAACCAGGTTATAAATTTCAAAGCCCTGTATGTAGCAATGCTTCTCAAGATGTGATCGCTGAACCAGCATCATGAGAATCACCTGGGATCTTGTAAAAGATGCAAAAACCTATTGAATCAGAAGTGCTAGGGGTTGTGGACACCAACTGAGTTTTAATACACAGTCCAGGTTCTGCTGACAGTAGCTAAATTTTGGGAACTACTGGTCTACAGGTGTAATACTACAAGAGAAGATTCTGCTACCTGAGCTACTCTGAATAACACAAGTACTGCCATCCCCTCTCCAATGAGGTACAGAGGCTTTCTTTTAAGAAATGGAGGGGCTTGGATAATGATGAAACGCGTTTTTTTTTTTTTTTTTTTTTTTGGTAGACAGGGTGTGGGAGAGAGAAAGAAATCCTGGCTGGTAAGGTCGTCTCGTTTGCAGGTAAGCCTCAGGATAACACCTCTCTGGGATAATATATGGTAAATGTTTTTACTCAGACATTTTAGGGTATCAGACTCTTAGCAAATCTTCCCCAGATTAAACAGGAGGGGAATGCAGACTTTGAGAACTCACATCTTCTCCATATTATGAGAGGTTTCTAAACCTGATCTCTGAAGTGCTTGCTGAAAATATGCCAAGGAATAGAGTAGGAGTTCCATGGTATCTGTCAGAGGGTGTCATAAGCTACCAAAAATGCCATCCCTGCTTTATAAAAAGCTTGTTCTGCATGTCAGACCAGAGCTCATATGACCAATCTTAGGTTTGGAGCAAAAGGACAGTACCTGTACTGCTTCCATTTTCTCATGATATACTTTCTTATTAACCCTTTGCAATCTGATTACTTCACTGTATTTACTGGACCCTCAGAGGAGTCCAATTTGTGATGTGGGAGATCTTTGGTTTGCCATATGACATGGTTTTAATGGACTGTGACTGTACTGCTCAATCAGGAGCCTCTCACATCTTAGTCTTTCCTAAAATCAAGCTGTATTGGCAACAACTATGTATGTCATCTGCAAATTCCATGTATTGGATCCTTGGTAGAAAGTCAATATAAGTTTGCTTTTCATATGTCTATAAAAAGGGAGAATAAACTATTCAGTAGAATAAAGAAGTGGGAGAAATTTACTTTATAAATGTGTAAAGAAAAAACTGCAGAATCTTAATGAGGTAAGAATGTTGTCATGGACCCCACAGCATCACACCATGGAAAGCAATGTGGAAGACAGAACTTCTCCCCTGACTGCTGGGCTGTGCCTTTTCAGAGGGTCTGCTGTAAATTCAGGCAACCCATTTTTCACCCACTTTCAAAGACTCAGTGAGCAATACCAACTCTGGCGCCCAAGATATTTTGGGTAGTGACAGATTCCTTTTTTAAGCAGAGGGCAGGAGCAGTATGTGTAATACTGGGCTAATTCTTGGCACTGGATTTAACAGTGATAAAGAGAGAGTGAAGACCTTTCATCAATCTCACTCTTGGCATCTAGCAGTATTCATCTTATTGCTGTATAAATAATCAAACCAGTGGCTTGTCTAGAAAGATGTGTTATTTCTCATTTTGGCAGACCTGAAAAAACCTCCCCCAAGTCTCAGGATCTCAGATCTATGAATCAAATACTAACCAGGTCCAGCTGGACTTAACTTTGTGCTTCAGATGCGTTTGAGAACTTTCAGAGACATATGGACATGGATATCAGTTATCGAGTACATTACTTCAGTCTTTGGCATCGTTTTTATCTCTGTAGGATTACACATCAGACTTCCTGACCCTCTTACTCCCATCAGAGAACTTCCACACCATCCCTCTATGGATGTTTACTTCCTATGGATGTTGCTCCTGAATAGGGATCCCCTTTCCCAAGGTAAAAAGAATATTCAGCTACACCGTAGAAGTATGACTCAAACATTTTTGTGTCTTACACAAAGTTCTTACTTTTTCCCCTTTTTTTAAAAAAAATAAACTTGATGTTTAAATCACTTCTTTTGCAGACTTAAAGAAAATTTCTTTTGTAGACTTTACTTCCATTGTACAGAGATTACAATTATCTGAGCTTGTTTTTCTATCTTTGTTTCTGTGTACAACTCATGCACTTTACATGCTTGAATATCATATTTAGATTGGTATTCTACTTGTTTTGCTTAATATTATACATCACATTTTTCTTATATATTAAGATATCTTGGCAAATAGATTTTTAATGTTTCCATCATTTCTACCATGTGGATGTATTTCAATGTTTACTGGTACTCTTAATGATCTCTGAGGTGCTGTGTGATCCTAAAGAACTTAGTGAATCATCAAAGATTAGATTTTGTTTACTAATATTTGTGTTTATAGTCTTTCTTTTCAAACTACCAAATTATACTTGACATGTAAGTTATATTAAATAGCATATTTAAATGGTATAATTGATAACTAAACAATATGATTATGTAAAATTATAGGCATATCATGTTCATGAATTCTTTTTAATGAAACATTGTTTCATTAGTCAATAATTAACAAATACAACATACACACTGATTAAAAATGGAAATTTTTTTCCAAGATTTAGAAAAGAAAACCCAACAATGACAATAATTTCCAAGCTATCATTCCTTAAGAAACAGCTCTATTTTCTTTTTATTTCAGAATATCATAGTGGTACAAATGTTTTGGTTACATAAATTGCTTTTGTACCATGCCCATCCCAAAGATAGTGTGTGTGGTACCTGTTAGATGTAATTTTACACATCTTCTCCCTCCCTCTCCAACCTGCTTGATTTCCAATGAATGTTATTTCCATATGTGCACATAGGTGTTGATCAATTAGTTCCAATTTAATGATAAGTACATGTGGTATTTCTTTTTCCATTCTTGTCATACCTCACTTAGAAGAATGGGCTCCAGCTCCATCCAGGTAAATACAAGAGGTATGATTTCACTATTTTTCATGACTCAGTAGTACTCCATGGTATACATATAGCATATTTTATTAATCCACTCATGTATTGATGGGCATTTGGGTTGTTTCCATATCTTTGCAATTGTGAAATGTGCTGCTATAAACATTCAAGTGCAGGTGTCTTTTTAATAGAATGTCTTTTTTTCCTTTGGGCAGATACCCAGTAGAGGGATTGCTGGATCAAATGGTAGTTCTACGTTTAGTTTTTTGAGGAATCTCCATATTACTTTCCATAGAGATTATACTAGTTTGCTGTCCCACCAGCAGTGTATGAGTGTTCCTATCTCTCCACATCCACACCGACATTTGCCATTTTGGGACTTTTTAATATAAGCCATTCTCACTGGATTTAAGTGATATCTCATTGTGGTTTTGATTCACATTTCCCTGATGATTAGAGATTCTGAGCATTTTTTTATGTTTTTTGACCATTAGTCTATCTTCTTTTGAAAAGTGTCTGTTCATGTCTTTTGCCCACTTTTTAATGAGGTCATTCGATTTTTTTATGGCTGATTTACTTCAGTTCTTTATAGATTCTAGTTATCAGCCCTTTATCAGATTTATAGTATCCAAATATTTTCTGTCATTCTGTAGGCTGTGTAATTGCTGTAATGATTGTTTCCTTGACTACGCAGGTTTTTAATTTGATCAAGTCCCATTTATTTATTTTTATTATTGCTGTGATTACTTTTGGAGTCTTCATCATAAATTTTTTGCCTAGGCCAATGTCTATAACAGTATTTACAACATTTTCCTCTAGAATTTTATGGTTTCATGCCTCAGTTTAAGTATGTTATCCATCATGAACTAATCTTTGTTGAGGGGGGAGAGGTGTGGATCCTATTTCAGTTCTCTACATATGGCTATCCAATTTTCCCAGCATCATTTATTGAATAGAGATTCTTTTCCCCAGTGTATGTTTTTGTCTGCTTTGTCAATATGGCAATATGAGGATGGTTTTATATCTGGATTTTCTGTTCTGATCCATGATCTATCTGTCTGTTCTTGTGCTAGTACCATGCTGTTTTGTTCACTACAACCTTGTAGTATAGCATAAAGTCTTGTAAATTGATGTCTCTCAATTTGTTATTTTTACTTAAGATTGCTTTGGCTATACGGGGTCTTCTCTGGTTCCATATCAAGCATAGAATCATTTTTTCTAGGTCTGTGAAAAATGATGTTGGTATTTTCATGTGGATTGCATTAAATCTGTAGATCACCTGGATAGTATAGACATTTTAACAATGTTGACTTTGCCTATCCATGAGCAGAGTATTGTTTTCCATCTGTTTATGTCCTCTGGAATTTCTTTCCTCAGTGTTTCATAATTTTCCCTTTAGAGATCCTTCATCTCCTTAGTTAAATATATTCCTAGGTATTTTACATTCTTTTTTGCTATTGAAAAGTATTGAGTCTTTGATTTGATTCTCAGCTTGACTGTTGTTGGCATATATGAATACTACTGATTTTTATACATTGATTTTGTAACCTGAGACTTTGTTGAATTTATTTATGAATTCCAGTAGTCTCTTGGCAGAATCTTTGGGTTTTCCTAGATATAAGAGTATATCATCAGAAAAGAGTGATAGTTTGACTTCTTCTTTCTCCATTTGGATACTCTTGATTTCTCTCTCTTGCTGATTGCTCTGTCTAGGACATCCAGCATTGTATTGAATAGAAATGGTGATACAGGGCAAACTTTTCTGGCTCCAGTTCTAAGTTGGGATGATTTCAATTTTTCTCCATTCAGTATGATGTTGGTTGTGGGTTTGTCATATATTGCTTTTATTATTTTGAGGTAGGTCCCATCTATGCCTATTTTGTTAAGCATTCTTATCATAAAAGGATGCTGAGTTTTGTCCGGTGTATTTTCTACATCTATTGAGAGGATCATATAATTTTTTTTTTTACTTCTATTTATGTTGTGAATTACATTTATAGGTTTGTATATGTTGAACCATCCCTGCATCTCTGGGATGAACTGCACTTGGTCATGCTGTATTATTTTTTTGATGAGCAGCTGAATTCAGCTTGCTAGGATTTTATTGAAAATTTTCATAAGGGATATTGGTCTGAGCTTTCTTTTTTTTGTTGAGTCCTTTCCTGGCTTTGCTGTCAAGGAAATGTTGGCTTCATAAACCGTGTCAGGGAGCATTCCTTCCTTTTTTGATGTGATGGAATAATTTATGCAGGATAGGTACCAGTTCTTCTTTGCAGGTCTGGTAAAGTTTGGGTGCAAAACCATTTCGATCTCATGTGACCATAAATTTTAATCAGTTTTTAAGGCATTTTGTGGATCCGTGCATGTTTGATAATAGCTTGAATTATAAGTATTTTAAAGATAAATATTGAATAATAATGATACATGTTGTTTTCTTAAAAAAATTAAGCACATTTTCTAAATTTTGCAATTCCAGAAAATGAAGTGATTTTAATCGAAGATAGTGTCTAAGATTTTGAGAAAATATCTGAGACATTTCAATGAAACTTTACAGAATAATTTTTTTCACTGATTGATACAAACAAGAAAAAAGGACAGTCTAGACCTGTGGTACTTGAATAATTCACTGTTACTTTGCAGGAAAAAAACAGAAGCAACTGAGTATATACAATTAAATATAAATGTCCACTAATAACTTGAATTTCCAACAAAATTAATAGATCTTTATTATATCATGAAGAACAAGAACACATAAAAGGAGAATAGACTGTATTTAGGTAGTTGTAAAAACACAAAACTTAAGTCTGTAAAACTTAGGAAAGCACCAAAAAAAGAATAAAAAAAAGAAAAAACTTGGGAAGTAGTCTGAATACATTTCTAAAACTGAAGAATACAAGTCACAAGGAAATATGATTTTTCTAATCTATTTATGCCAGAATGAGATTTCTAAATCCAGGAAAATATATTGGAATAGTCATTCGAAATAATGTATAAAGAGAAAATTATCCACAATTTGATTGAGGACTAGAGTTTTTGGTAAGAAATGGAATGATCCTATCATCTTTCTTTACACATAGTATTTTAAATTCTAATGGGCCCAACTTTCCTCACAACTTTGTCTTCAAGCCCTTTTACTTCATGGCACTGTAAAATTCATTGAGGAGTGTAGAAAGGTTGTGGAAAATATATAGCAGGAAAGGGAGAAAATAGTATAGTTGAGGATGTATCTTCTCAGATTCAGGAAAGTGAAACTGAAGGGGGAACGAGAGCCCTGAGACAGGGTATGTTATGAATGAAAATGCTTCTGTTAGAGGTATATTCTGGTTTCTTGATAAAGAAATATAAAAGAAAAGTACTGTGCAAGTTACTGATTCTATCTTGTTGGGAGTATGGGAAGGAGACTCTTATTCTTAGTAGAGGAAGTGACTCTTAAAGGGGAGTGTGTCACTGACAGTTGACTGGGGTGAGAAAGGACATTTCAGGCAGATAAAATGTCATGAAGAAAGCACAGAGAGAAAAGCAGTACAATGACCTACAAAAATGGAAGCAATTAGAATGCTTACAGCTGGGAATCCAAAGTAGCAGAGTAGTTATGACAGAAAAAAATCTAAGCTCAGATTACAAAGGTTTTTGTATGACATCATATGGAATTTGGACTTCTCCAATATTCAGTGGGGAGTCCTTGAAAGATTTTGAATAGGGAAAATGTATGATCAGATTTGTTTGGGAAAAATTACTCTGATAGAATTATATAGGGAAGGGTAAGAAATCTGGGTTAGAGTTACAGCATTGAAAGTAATCATTATATAGATGATGGAAGAACCTATTACAGTGGCTGAGATGGTTCCATGAATGCTCTAAGTAAGAAGAGATGCAAGACAGAGCCCTGAAGATCATACTTTGTGCACAAATAAATGAGATTCCATGTACCTGATATGAAGAGAAAGAGAAAGGTTGAACTATCAAAAAGAATTTTCTGCACTTAACTACTCTTCAGACAGTATTAACATTCTTTTCTGGCTGATCAATCTTCCCTTCTAATGGTGGAGAATATGCGAGTATCTGCTCAAGAATGACATGTATTTTGAAAATGTGCAAGAGACTAAAATGGCTTTTGGGCTCTAAATTCTTGGAGATATTTTTGTGATGCTCATCAATTGATTGAAAACAATTTTTATTGTGAAATAAGAATTATTGGAAAGCTCAGCTGTCAACAAGAAAGTCAGCAAAGAAAAAATGCAGTAGTTTTTGGAGACCTACAGCAAAACTGCTTAATGTTGTTACAGTAATTTTCCTAAGTGCATATCTCAATCATATTAGGTCTGTATTCTGGACTCTATTGATTATTAAAGCCAGAAAACTTAATTGAACATGACATGGTATGAATTTATCAAACGTTCTTAAAGAGCGTATGTAGGATTGGTTTAAAAGCAGATATTTTTTATTGTGCTTATAGTTTAGACTCTAGTTCTATTATCTGTAATATCACATAATTTTTAAAGCTCATTTTATTATAGTCAATATTGACTTGTAAGTTGTCATGTCCTTGGAAATTTTTGAGTCAGTTCTCTGTATTTTCATTATTGTAGAAATTCCAATATTTAAAATTACAAGGAATGAATTTTATACATAGCTCTTTTTGAGTCATATGCTTGTTCACACATGGCCTAGCATTGTTTTAGCATATAAGTGACAAAAAATATTAAATGAAGTAGGCCTTTAGCATTCTCAACTGAAAACAATATATGAATATGTTCCCAAATATATACCTTAAAATGCGATGGAGCCTCTGGAAGCTCTTGTGACTTTCTCCTTCTATACTGTCCATATTTCTTCCAAACATTTAGAGCACCTCTGGGCTTGTGAAGATAACCTGAAGGCAAAGTCAACAAATGTAACTACTTTATCTATCTATCTATCTATCTATCTATCTATCAATAAATCAAAGCCTTTATCCATCTCTCAATCAGAACAAATTACAGTAGTTCCCTCTTATCTGCGGCATTGCTCTCCATGGTTTCAGTTACCTGCATTCAACCACAGTTTAAATGTAGCAGATGGAAAATTCCAGAAATAAACAATTTATGTTTTAAATAGTTGTGCCATTCTGAGTAGTGTGATGAAATCTCATGTCATCCTGCTCCATGCCACCTGGGACGTGAATCTTCCTCTTGTCTAGCCTATCTACACTGCAGATATGCTACCCACTGATTGGTCACTTAGTAGCTGTCCTGATGATTAATTGTCGTGGCATTGTAGTGCTGATATTCAAGGAACCCTCATTTGACTTAATGGCCCCAGGTGTAAGAATATGGATGCTGACAATTTGGATAATTTGAATATACCAAAGAGGAGCCTTAGAGTGCTTCCTTTAAGTGAAAAGGTCAAAATTTTCAACTTAAGGAATGAAAAAAAAAAAAAAACTATACTGAGCTTGCTATGCTCTATAGTAAGAACAAATATATCCATGGAATTGTAAAGAAGGAAGAGAAATTTGTGCATTTTGTGCATAGTATACATAAAGTTTGTTACTACTTGTGATTTCAGGCATCCACTGCTGGTCTTACAGTGTATCCACCACAGATAAGGGGTGACCTGTAAATACTGTGCCAAATAATGTGCCAGTGGGGAACTGAATAGTGAGATGTCATTTTTGACTCCATGAAGTTTATAATTTTGTGGGACATTCTTACATTGAGGCAGTAATTTAATTATAAGGGTGATGAGTCTTGCCAAAGAAAAAAATGAATGGTAGTATTTTAGTAATGGAATATATCACAAGGAGATTTCACACAGCCTAACTGGTCAGTGCACTGGAGGAGATGTCTACAAAATAAGTAAAATATGTAATGTTGCATTCAGTGACATTAAAGAGAATAACCTGGATCACATCCTTCAGTTGCATTAATATACAGTCTTGGTACCTGCATTGCTCTTCCCAATTCTTAATATATTCGCTACATACTAAGAAAACTGGGTCAACAGGGTCCCTTCAGCCTGGCTTTGGGGCTCATGGGCTTCTTTGGAAAACTCTACAGTACAGACTGGCAAATGAAGTTCATTTTGTGTTCTGTATCCTGACTTTCTCATTTCTGCCCTTGCCCTCAGCACAAAAAAGACAAGCTAAATTTATTTGTTTTTTGCAATCATCATTAGTTTAGATAGGACTATTAATTTACTTAAATCTAACACTATTTAAGTATAATCCAGTCAAAACCATTTTAAATTTTCCTATTTTTCAAAAATTTGACAGTTTCAAATGACAAAAACTCTAAAAATTAGAACCAGCCCTGTGTAGAGTAGAATCAGTTGTACTTATTGAATTGAATAGTTTTAGGAATTTTGTAGATGATTAAGATCTATAAATGGTTATTCTTTTGTCCTTTTGCTTTTTAAGAAGAGGGAAAAATACATATGAATCAAAATAAATATCAAAGATACAACTTTGAAGTAATCTGTTTCAACAGGTTCAATTTATAGCATATGATAGTTGTGGATAAAAATCCATTTTATTTTACAAGCTATTTAAATTATTTTAAGTGAATTCCTGTGGCTAAAGGCTTGTGTTTTGTATGTGCATTTGAACAGATAATATTTTAATGATAGTCACGGTGAACTTTATAGACTTTTTTGTCTTGCTAAACTCCCCCTTGGAGCCTCTCTGTGTGCATTAGGATTAATTAGATAATGTCTCCCAGGTGCTTAAAGCTTTTTGGAGAACGGGAATCAAGTATTGTGTTAAAATGATTATTACTGACTTCAAAGACAGCTATATGAGAGTTCAGAAAGAACAATTTTTTTATTAATAGTGACTCATAAATGCTATTGAGAAATAGCATTATAAAATATTACAAATGGTCATTTATCTGTTAACAAGCCAATTCACTTCTTTCCTTTTCCACTAGATTATCATGGGGGAAGAAAGTAGGAGTTTGTGGTACCAGGGTACAGAATGAGATGCGATGAGTGGGACCGAACTGATTTCATCGTGTTGGTTAAGTTCATTTAAGGGGACGACTGTAGCTTTGTCCTCCCCATAAGCATTGGGTTAGTGGTACCCAATAAAGAGACAAAAGCAGATAAAGGCTATAGATTTTAGCTTCATATAGGTTAAGGGATGGGGGCAGGTAGGCAGATGTGGTGTCACTAAAGGAAGAAACTTAAAGCCATCAAAAATGGCACATGACAATTATCAGCCCTACTGACTGCCTAGTAGGGACAGAGAAGCAGCATTCCAAACTAGGTTACAATGCATCTCTCTCTAGTATATTGAAAACATGTCAGTAACAACAATACCTTTAATAATGGTTTTCTTTGTATAGCACTTTAAATTTTACAGAACTTTCACAAACATTATTTGATCCTCAGGTCAACTCTGTGAGGTAGATACCATTATACCCATTTTAAAGATGAAGAATTTAAGACTCAAATAATTTCCTGATCTTTTCAGAAATACAAAATTTGTAAGGGACACAGGAGAGACTGGAACCCAGCTTTTCTAATTCCAGTTGTGTGCTCATTCCAATAAACAGCAATTACAGGGTGGTAGCTCCCCCTCAGGTAAGCTAGAATAAGTAAGTAACATAGGTCTGTAGAACTATGTAGTTGAATCTAACATGTTTATATTTATTTTCTGTTTATTTTCACTAACCTTTTCCTGATGGTACTAACCAAGCCTTGAGTTTACAAGTTTACAAGAAAGCTTTATTTTCCAAGCGTTGTATGTTTCAACTCCCTTTGAAACATACTGACTCAATAGTACTCTGTTGTATTCTACAATTCATTCATATTAAAAGTTATAATTTTATAGTATTATCATGTTATCTTGAAGAAGATACTGTTAGAGGAGTTATATAATTACACTCGTCACATGTCCAACAGATTTACAGACTTTCACTAGATAGAAGATGCAGTCAGATTCTCTTTGAGGTCACTATCATGCTTATAATCCCTTCTTAATAATAAAAAATATAGTTTTTACTTTCCTTATGTACTTTCAGGTGCTAAATCTTTTTAAACACTAGGCGTATATTATAATAGGTAAAATAAAGCAGTATATTCTCATGTTCATAGTTTCATTTGTTTGAAGAGCATTTTGTCCTATAGAGCATCAAGTGTTATAAGAAAAATGACCTATACAAATAAAATGATGTTGAAAAAGGAAAACTGAACAAAGTTTCATAAAGCAAAAAGATATACACAGAGAAACCTATACCATGGATGTTTGCTTCAGTATTGTTTGTAGCAGTGAAATGTCCGCCCTCCATGCCCATCAGTGAGTGAATGGATTGGTAAGACATGTAAAATTGTAAAATAAAATAATAAGTTACAGGAGCAAAAAGCAATTGATATCATCTATATTTTATCAATGTGCATGGATGTTATATAAGTCATTTTTACTAAAAATACCAAATTGCATAAAAAACACATACACTGCTGAACTCTTTAGTTTCAAAGGTATTCATAAAATATATACAAAAAAGCATATATAAAAAACATTGTCTCTGTTTTTCCATAGGTAAATACAGGTACAAGAAGTAATTCGAGGATACATGTTAAATATACAAAGTAACTGTTCATGAAAAGTGGAATTGAGATAAAAGGAACACACAAAAAATGTCTTTAAGACATGAAAATATTGTATAACTGAGGCTTATATTTGATTGAATCGGTATAGCCCTGTGTACGTAAGTTGTGGGGTATTATCAAAAACTAAAAATGGATATTTGATTCAGAAAGAAACAGTAAGGCTGAGTATGTGAAACCATACTAAAAGCAACATGGATCAATATTTTCATCATATCCTTTTTAAAAAAAATAGTTCTTAACCACAATGTCACAAGCCATGGGCATAGTGATCTCAGATGAAAGAGCTAGAATTATATGCTATCACTTTGTGCCTAAGCAAAAAAAAAAAAGGTACTTTATTCATGCTGCCTCTGGTCAAATGATATAAATCCAGGCCCTGGTGTAGGTATTACACAGATGTGAAAGAGCATGCCCTGCTAGGAGAACAATGTTGAGGAGCACAGTTTTATGTATACACACATATGTATATTTCTAAGCATTTTACTTTAGTGTCTTTTTAATGCAAAATTCCTGGGAACAGAAACTAAATTTATATAGTATTTTTATTAAGAGATTAACCAAAAGAAATCATAATTATTGATAAGAAATGTGTAATATGGAAGTTACAAAAATTAATAAAACAAAAATAATAATAAAACATTTTTGACCACAACTACAAAAGTATAAGCTTTACAAAATAAGCTATACAAAAAAGGAGAAAGTGTTCGTATGAGGAACTAGAAGAGATGGCAGAGTATGGTAAGTGCCCTAACCTAAGTTATCTTACCAAAAAAAAAAAAGTACTTAGAGATATTCAAAGAATGATAAAGGTCATTTTCAGTTAACATGGAGATGAGGAAAGTCAGAACGAAAGGTCTTACAATAAAGGGCAAGTGTGAGACCTTTATCTATGGGATTTACCTCTCTTGGTGCATCTCTAACTTCAGCAATCTAAATGTGGGAAATAGAAAAGGACCTGCAGGTGAAGACTCAGAAATTAGAATGGAGGAAAACTGAAAAGGGAGGAGGGGTGAGGGATGGAGAGAAGGTGAGGGAAGAGGGAAGGGGGACAGGTGAAGATGAGGAAGGAAGAAGGAAAGCAGAAGTTAAGTGGATGAGTTGGGGGTAGAGGCAAAAATGATTATCTCTTTAAAATGAGCATCTGAGGAGCTGGCCGGCATGGATATGACAAACGATAGCAGGTGAAAATGCCAAACTAGAGGAGAAAACTTGCAGCTCAAGATATGAGGTAGAAAAATGGTTGAAGGCAAAAGACTTAATACATTGTTAGTCATACCACTTCTCTTCTGTCTCTGACGTCAGCATTTCCTTGGTCATTAAACACCACCTGTCCTAGACCTTAGTAGCAGGCTGTTTGCTACCGCTTGATAGATGTAGGCAGAATCATTACATTATTAAGTTCCTTCAGTCCTTGTCAAAGACAATTTATGATCCTGACAATCCCTAAGGAGAGGCAGTGTTGCTATCTTGTTTAAACAATGCTCCCTGATTAATCCTTATTGTGTTTCTAATGCACTATAAAGACTAGTTTCTTCATGAGTGGATTTGGTCCACTCAATTATTAAATTATCTTTCCTTATAGAAATGGTCTCCTTTCTGTCGTGAGGTTTGAAATGGGTGCAGGGATGAGAATATTAGAGCGTTTTAAAGGGCTTTAGGAGAAAAAAATAATATCCAACAATCATGGAATTTTGAATCTGGACTACTCTAACAGCAGTTTCTAGGAGTGATGAGTTCATTGTGTTAGAATTCTTACCCACTCAAATTTCAAAGTCTCTGAGATTTGAGAGAACAACAGTTAAGACTGATGATTGAAAATTTAAGAGTTTTGGAAGATGATACAGTATATGATCATAAGAAAGGGAAGAAAGCATAATAAATTGATGGCATGAATAGAAACAACTAATATTTATATCTGGGAAAGCATTTTAGGTGTATTATCTATGTTGTCTTCAAAACAGTACTCAAAAGAGAAGTCATACTGAGACAGTCATTGAAATTTGGATAAAATCATATCAGGTATAGGTGGGGAGATAGGTTTCAGACTCAGGTCTTTGATTCAAAGCCTTGTGTTTTCTGTAACTTCACATTACCTCTTAAGAAAGTTACTGAAAGAAGCAAAAGGTGGGAGAACAAGTAGGAATTTCTGCCATGTCACTGGCCTGGCACTCTGACAGAGGATGCTAGTGGTGTGAAATAGACAAAGCTAGATGAAAATAAGTGGCTAGAAATGATAGTATTTATGCCTAAGTCTATGAAAACAGCAGATATTGGGACACAGGATGGCAAATTAGAACAAGAGAACTTTGTAATAGAGGAGGCACCTACTGAAGCAAATAAATTTCATTTTACAAGTTTTACTCGGACAGCACCTATTAAAAATTGGTGAATATATTGCAAGAATATTACTGGGACCTTGTAATCATGTTACTAATGCTATTGGAAGAAATGATCCAGCTGAAGGAATAGCACTTCCAATGTTAACCAACTTCTTCCTTCTCCCTCACTCTAACTATAGGGTCAGAATGGGAGATTTTAACTCTCAGCATGACACTGATTTCCTGGTCACAGATCACCACAGGAAGGAATGGGCTTCTTAACCACAGTGGGCACCTCTTAGAGAGAGAAAACACACACTCCCACCCACCCACCCACCCACCTACCCACCTACCTTTCTCTTCAAGCTGCCAGCCACGGTATGGGAGATGAGGGGAAGGGGTCCTTACTGCTGTTCAGGTCCCCGGTTCGAGTTGTTCATCTCTATCACTGTCCTTCCTGTGGCTTGGTTAGAGGAATCAATACTTCCCAAAGTTTCTACCACTTGTGATTAAATGTGCCCTGGCTAGTATAATGACCAAAGAATTTTTGGAGGAAATATTTTAATACAATTCAAAGGTAAATCTTTATTAATTTTCCATTGCATATTTGTTTTAAGTTAGAACTTGTAATTTACAAATTTGTCTTAAATGCAGGTAAAATCTATTTCAAATACTATTTCACTGAGATTGTCTCATACATTGCTCATATAAAAAAATTATGCCTTCTGAACAGAATTATGGGATTCTTTTCCCATCACAGGGAAGTTAGAGAAACAATTTGTATTCTAAATTCCACAAAGATTTTAGTAGCTCTTTCTTGCTAAAATGAATACCACTGCATTTAGTTGCTTTCTTATGAAATTACAAAAAGTAGCATAAAAAGAATACATAATTTAAAATATAATAACACTGTGACACTGTTGAATAAGTAATATTTTCTTTTTATATACTAGTGGTCTAGGAATCTTTTAAATAAGAAAAATAATAATTTTATCATAGGCTGAAAAATCTATTAGTTTTAAAAGACCAAAATTAAAAAGAGGCCAAGTGATTTGAGAATTAGATGGAGCATATTTAGTTTCTTGTTTTTTCTAATTATCCACTGATTTTTTTTTAACTCAGCAAGACAGTTTATCTTTAAATGAACTCTTCTCTTTTGTCCTCAGAGACTAGACATTTAGGAAAACTGGGAACAAGGGCCCTCTTAGTTATGTCATGGCAATCTGGGTGGAATCCTTGATTATTGGATAATCATGCAGTTCCAGAATAACACAACAGTTAACCACTATGACCTTCAAGTGCAGAAGAAAATTTTAGCAGAATGTGGAGCATGTTTTCTCATTTAGACTGACTTTTTAAAGATCACTTTGCTAGTCTACCATTTGTTAAAATTAACAAAAATGGGCATAATTTTCATCTATTTTAGGATATAAATGCCAGGAAATAGGATATTCAAAAAGGGAATACTCCAATAGGAATGGTCTCAAATACCTTAAACTACATGATCTGATGTGGCAAGATTTGACTATTATTGTTGAATTTGTCATGCATTTTGTACTAACTCTTTTCCTGGTCAATACCTTTTTCTCCTATCTCCATAAAGCAGAATAACTAAGCATAGCATTTGCTATGTTCTGATTTTGCATGCCTGCTCTCTTAATTCCAGGTGAGCTGATCCATTGCCCACATTTCTGCAAATACCAGGAAAAATCCTATGCCTAAACACAATCTTGCAGTAGATTTGGCTGAGCAATGCAGGGTAATAAAAGTAATGAGGCCATTGAAATCCCTTTAGCTTTGTGCTGATGCCTAGAAACTGTCATTTATTTTGTAGCACTTTAATTGAGTGGATTTTTTTTTAATCAGTGCAGTAATTGGTACTACAATTTTTTTCTTCATATTAAAAAAATAATAAAGCTGTATATCTTCTTGACTCTTATCAAACATTGGTAGTTTTCAATTTATATAAAGTATTATTGTTATTCATTTATTTTGTTATGGCTACAAAAAAAGATCTTTGATACAACCAAAAAAAAAAAAAAAGATAAAGGCCAGTTCTTGTGGCATTTATATGCATGCAAGATTGAGAACCTACCTCCTTTAACTCAATGATGTGTCTTCCCCCCTTTGCAGTGCATAATACAGACTCTGTAAATATAGGTGAATAATAAATGAGCATCATTAATAATTAATAGGATTATAACAAAACACAGTATCAGTATAATCCTCTAAAACATTGAAGGGTACACGTTGCCACTTTAAAGAATGGCATGAAAGGCGATGGTGCTCTCTGATGTGGATTTGCTATAGTAAATGAGTTTCTGGTACTGTATATATTTTGTTCTACATACCAAGTTATCAATAATCATCTTCATGCCTCTCAAACGGCAGCACAAGCAGGAAAAGAATAATTGCCACTCTTCGTGGAGCCAGCTTATTGATGAGGTGGACACAAATAATATTTTTAGCCTGCTGGCTGTCCATCTGTAAGCAGTTTCCTGAGCTGTCACTTCTCCTTTCTCTGGAAACTGTTATGGCTTTGTCTGCCCAAGGAAAATAATGAGATCCATCTATCAAGAAAATATAAACAATAAACTCTATACCTTCCAATTAATTTGTTTTCACCTATATGTTTACCCATGTGCATTCAGTTAACAATCCATCATGCTATGTGCACGTAAAGAAGTGCATTTTTCAAAAGGTTGAATCCATTAACCCTTTTGCTAAGTAAATATATAGGCAACTCTTCTAGCTAAATCACGAAGTTGTAAAAATCAATCTTTTTGGAGAGCTCATAAACTCTCACTCTGTCTTTCTCTTGCGTGCCTGGGTTGATAAATCTGCAAGACTTAATATCAACCAAACAGGTTGTTCTCATTCATCCCTCTAACTAAGTGTATATTTCTCCTTAAATTTATCTTTGATTTTAATGCTACCCTAACATTTTCAGAAATTGGTATGGAATGAGCAACTTAAATCAACAGCTCCAACTTGATTTTTTAAAAATTTGTTAACAATTTAGTGGAAAATGGTAGTGTATATCAACGATGAAATGGCATCTTTTTCTTCTTCTCCATTAAAAAGTATATGTGTTTTCAAATAAAAGACACTGAAAAAATGACTCAGGCAGTAATCTGTTTGTAAGATTTTGCTGACGTTATAGACTATTGGAGCTTTACTGCTGTCTTGTTGCTAGCAAGAAGCGTCAGCAGTGGAAGTGTTCCTGGAGTTAAATGCCCTCCTCCTTTTTTATCCATCTGTACTATCAAAATAGACAGCCACTGTTAGCTAAACATTTTCAAATGCTTTAAAACCATGAAGGATTGTGGCAGAGTATGCTGTAAGCCCCCAAATTAAAAACAATCAGTTGTTCTAATATTTCATTTGCAAAGAGAGTTGTTTGAAATATAGAACCTAAAATACTCAAAATGGTGGTAAAATTTCCAGTTTAATGCACTAGGACTACAGAGTATGAGAGATTTAAGACTGTGGAGTAACTTAATTCTTGCTTAACACCATTTGTTATAGATATAAGAAAAGTGAGAGAATTGGGTATTTGCTCACAAGACAAATGCAAAGAAAGCTGTTAGTATACTGACTGTTAAAAGAGGAACACAGCAAAATTAGACATTAACAATAGGTATATTTCTACATAGAAAGCCAGTAGTTAGAGGGAAAACAGGCTTCATTTGAGGAATGTGAAGGGAATAGTTATGTTTAGGAATTCTAAAGAAAACTTCTGGAAATGTTTAGTAGTTATAGAAGTTTAAAATACCAGTATTCTGTGCCATTTAATTTTTGATTTTTTTTCTAGTTTTGGTATATAACTTATAATTTTTATAGAGTATAGGGGAAAGATGGCATTAAAAATGCAAGAGGGAGTAATGAGGAAAGAAAGGGAGACTAAAAATATGCAAGACTTAGAAAACAAGATGTAAAGGAAGAATGAGCAGGAGGATGGGAAGGAAAGTGCACTCTGAGTTTATTTAGCAATGAGGTTAAAAATGTGGGCTCTAAAGTCAGGTTTTCTGCCATTTATTAGCTTGGAGACATTGGGCCAGTTCCTTAGACTCTTTATGCCTCTGTATCTTCATTACAAAACACACTTCCAATTAGTACTTACCTTATAGGCTTGTTGTAAGGATTGCCAGCTATATAGTAAGCCCTCAATATATGTTAGTTATAAAGGTCATCATGTAATTGTCTAAATGGGGGATCAGAAAACTACATCCCAACGGGCAAATCTGGCCACCTGTTTTTTCATATGGCCCTTGAGCTAAGAATGGGTTTTTACATTTTAAATAAAAGGAAGAAAATTAAGAGAAAAGTAATATGTGACAACTTAAAATTATATGAAATTCAAGTTTGGTATTTATAAATAAGTTTTATTGGAACACAGCCATAGCCATAGCCATTTGTTTACATATTGTCTATGGCTGCCTCCTTGCTACAGTGGCAGAGTTTCGTTGTTGTCTGGCCTGCAAAGGCTAAAATACGTGCTCTCTGGCCTTTTACAGAAAAAGGTTGGCAGTTCCTAATCTAAACCAGGACACATTTGAGGGTGAATGAGGGCACTATTAATAATAAGTTATGACAACAGGCATAAGCTGAGAATATCTTGGGCAAGCCAGTAAGTCTGATCACCCTCAATATATTGTGCACAAGAAGAAATAAACATATTAGAAATTTGGGTAGTGAAAAAACTGATAAAAAGAGGGAGCATTTTATGCAAATGATTGCAATTGCAGTAATTCACTAAAGTGTAAATCTTACCTTTTCTCTCCTTGTGTTAAACGCACCAGCCATTCCAACCACAAGTAGCATAATATCCAAACTCAAATACACAAGCTCCTATGTAATCCAGTCCTTACCTACCTCTGACCACGTTTTCTAACAGCGTTCTCCTTTGTTCACTTGTGCTATAGTCATACTCACTTCTCTGTTCCAATACTATCTCAAGATGGTCACTATCTTAGGGCCTTAGCAATGCTCTCTGCCTGTAACGCTCTTTCCCAGCCCTTGACCTTATCTGACACATATGGCATCATCCTCCATTGCATTATTCCATCTTATTTTCTCTTTAGAACTGCCACTATCAGAAACCTAGAACCTAAGCTCCCCAATAGCAGGCATTTTTTCTGGCTTCCTTTTTTTTAAGTAGTTCCAGCGTCTACCACAATTCCTGGCACAGAGTGGGTGCTCAGCGTATGCGAATGCATGCTCCTGCCTCCACTGCATTGTTGCCGCATTTTCTGTGTTGGGTGTTTAAATAGTTCCACCCACTACTCTTCTTGTCCTAAGCTTCCAACGGGTCTTTGGCTCTAGATTGGCAGTTTGGCATTCACACAAGTTTTAGTCTTGGTCTCTATTCTAGATAGCCTCTCTGGGTACAGAATATCTCTTAGATTATTGTGTTCCTCCCATTTTTTCTTCATATTTTGTTTGTATTACTTGTGCTTATTTGAGTATCAGCCCTTTTCCATCATGGTGTACATCATTAATATCCCTCATAGAACAGGGACATGGCAACTTGGAAAACAAGTAGTTTCCTTTTAGCCTATGCTGCATTGTTTTCATGTTTTTAGTTTACAAGAGTTTTCAAGGTTAGTGCGTGAACTACATGTAGGCAGTATCTTTTAAACTGGATTTCTTTGTACTCAGCTTAACAATGGAGTAGGCAAAGACTCTTGCTCAAGGAATATACCTGAATAAACAGTATGGTTAACTTTCCATTGCTCTCTGATGGACTAAACATCAATACTAGCTGATAATATTAAAATCATTTGGTTTTCAGAGACTCCCTTGGATCCTGTCATTCCTGTGTCTTGTGCCAATCACAGGTTTATCTTATTTGCATTTTCATAGGCTGTTGACTGATTTGCAATCTGAGAACACATGGAAGCCAGCCTGAATCAAATGAGCCTCTATGCAGTTGTTAGCAATTCATGTGACTGCAGAGTTTGCAAAAGAGGAAAAAAAAAAGTTTCTTCTATACACCCTTTCCCCAACCCTGCCAAGACTGGAGCTACATAGAAAAGAACGGAAAAGCAGAATGAAATGCAGGTTAGAGCAGTGAAGTCTCCTCCAACCTTAGCAGGACAAGAAAGCCTGTGTTGCATTTTGTACACATTTAGAAGTTAACTTCAGAGCTTCCAAAAAATGAACTGGGACACCATTCACCAGAATATAAGTTACATGAGGAGAAGTGTGTCTACCTTGTTTAACATATTATTTGCTATAAATCTGGTGTCTAGGACAATAGAGAATATTTATTGCATGAAAGAGTAACTTTTACCCTCATTTTTTTGCTTGCTTGTCAAGTTTATCAGACAATGTAGGTAAACTTAAATTTTATCTTCAACGTTTAATTATAGAACTTTCAAAGTAGAGCATTTAAAAATATGGAGCATAACCATAGAAAAATTAGAAAATTTGTAACACAATGTTCTTTCTGGGATATTGTCAAATGCTTTGGCATAAAAATATTCATCCCTTAAAAATGTCATCCAACAATGGAAAAATATTACAATGCTGAAAAAAAATTATGGACAAAAAAGAGCATTGCCATAATGGTTAATAAAAATGTAGCTTTTTATTGTAAGTATTTGCAGTTTAGGAGAAAGCTTTCAACATGTATAACATGTTGAAAATAAGTGCTCATGTGATTTGATCAAAGAGCTCCAATCTTTGAGAGATAGTAAACAATACAGTATTTAGGAAATTGCTTTAAATATTTATTTCTCTGGCTAAGATTGCTCACAAATTGCAGCATATTTTAGGTATTATAAAAGCAAATCTGAATAGCACATGCATCTTAAAGATAAGTAGGAATCCACCACCACATATATGCTAGAGACAGGGAAAAATATTCTCAATGGTAATGCCATTCTCATAGGTGTTTATAATGATTTACTCCTAAAGAGTTTATAATGTTATTACATAATCTTTTTTATTAATCTTCATAACTATTTTATGGGAAAGGTGAAAGCAAGGCATCTTTTCACAACTTTCTCAGGAAGTCTTCGATCTTTCTCTCTTTCCTTCTGTTTGTCAAATATTAGATTATGCATATGATTCTGTAGTGGGGATTTCATTAACTGAGATGTAATTTAAGTGACATAAACCTTCTTAGACTATTTTTTTTTTTTTTGTGAAAAGGCAGGAGGTCTTGGTATTTAAAGAGAGTAAATGGAGAATTCTTCAAATATCCCTTCCCTCCCTACTTTTGATCCTTTCATGTTTTAATAATTTTAAAAAAATGGCAATTTAAATATTGGGGAATGTACTGTACCCCAGCACTATTTTCATAATGTTCACACTACTCAGCAACTGTAGACAATAAAAGCTACCAAGGAAGAGATGAGTTATAAAAATCTCAGAAGTAAGTTCACAAATACATAGCAAAAAAAATAATAATATCCAGAGCTTTTATAAATAATACTCATTCAGTTAGGGAGAGTTAGAAATGATGTTTGTAGTTAATCCCAGCCCTTTCAAAAAAAATGTTCTTCAATGATTTATCATCATTAAGATGACTAAAGTAGGGCTAGAAATAAGAGGGTGGAAAAAATAACAGAGAAAAAGTTTCACTACCTGTGTTTCCACACAAACATAGTGCAGAAACTGGGACATCTTTGGCAATGGAAATGAACACATTTCTACCAACCAAATAAAACCAACATTATAGTTTAAAACAGTTTCTTTCAATCTGTTACCCAAAGTAGCCTGTTCATCATACTAATATGTAAATATAAATTAAAGCCTAAGCATAAACATTAACAATTTGCTAACCTGTTTTTTTTTTCATTTACGATTACGGCTTAAATTATTTTCCATATTTAGCATAGTCTTTAATATCAAGATTTTAAGATCAAGATTACTATTAGTTTTATCGTATCTTTCTAATGAGGAAAATGCCATTTATAGTTATGCAACCTTTCTAGTGTAGGACATTTTATTGCTGTTATAAATATTGTGACAGTGAGTAGCTTTGTGCTTCTGTGTGTGTCTGCGTATTTGTGTATCTCTTCGAAGTATCGTACATTTCCCTAGGCTACAGCTCTAGGAGTGGATGAGTGTCAGTTACCCGACTCTGTAGCTTTTGATACATAATTCTAATTTTTAGCCCAAAAGAATTTTATCATCAGCAATGTATGATACTAAACACTTACTGGATTCTTCTTATATGGTGGGCACTCTTGTGAATGAACTTTTACATGAATTAGCACATTTAATTCTCCCAACAATCTTTAAAATATCTGGTATTATTGTTCTTATTATAGAAAATTAATTGAATATTTCAATTTGAAGAAATTGATCCCAGAAACGAGAAGTAACTTGTCCAAGGACACACAATTAATAAATAGTAATAAGAATACTAGTTTCCATGTCTCCCTTAGTACTAGACAAAATGTATTTTATTTTTTATAAAGTTAATGGGCAAATAATAGCTCTGTGTTGTTTAAATATCATTTATTTAATCACCGATGACACATTTAGCTTGCTTGCTTCCTTCCTTTCTCTCTCCCTTCCTCTCTTTGCTTTTCTTTTCCCATACTTTTTTTCTACTGAATTAGGTAGTTATCTCTTGGAGTTGTTGTGGGGAATAGAATTAACATATGGAAAGAACTACCACAGTGTCAAGCATGGTCATAGCTATTCAATGAATGGTAGCTTTTAATATTTTTATGTTTAACTAGTTTTTGAGAGTATTAAAACAAAAATCCAGAATCATATATAGAGCTTAGTATTTTTTATGTTACATCACTCTTTTTCTCATTATAAAGGAAATCAGTCCTAGTTCAGTATATTTATTTGATATATAATTGCTCCTGAAAGTATGATAAACTAACAGATAGCTAAATGTAATTTCTGAAATGGAACAGAGTAGTAGTATAAACTTTTTTGATCTCTCATCCCTGGCAACAAAACTGTATTTTAGAACATAGTGCAAATGTATGTATAGTTATTTATACTGTACTAACATATACTTATAAAACATATAAAATTTACTTATGCATCATTTATGTATGAAATATTTTAAATAATTTTATTTGAAATGTTATAAAATGTTTGTGATCTTGTTAAAAAACAAACAAAAACTGTAGATATTTTAGGAACAGCCATATAGACAGTCATAATTATTACCTTGTATTCTGGCTGACAAGTAACTTCTACTAGCTCTGTTTTTTTTTATTATTATTATTTGCTTTCATCTACTTTATTTATTTTACTTTTAATCTGTGGGGTTTTTTTCTCAGAAATATTTTAGGCCATTTTTTTTAAGGTGGGATTAATTAAGACTAGAAAGCAAAATCTTCAAATCTACTTTTCCAGGCTTCAATAAACTGAAAAATGTCAAAGTATGCTAGACTTTAAGAAATCTGGCCTTTTCTCAAGTTATCTCTATGAGATAACATTTGACCTCTAGACCAAGTGAGAATGCCAATTTAGATTAAGAATTTTAGGTATAAATAAATACGAATAAATGGCAGAGTTGATGGGAGAAATGTGTAGTGTTTAAACCTGTGAGGTTTATTGAGATATATTTGTACCTCACTTATCTACTTAATATCTATAACTTATTTTGTGAGCTTTAATATGTATATGGTTGGGGTGGCAGAAGATTTAAATAGTTTGGGAGCCCAGGGTGGGGCCAAATGCTTTAAATGAGATTAACATGCCAATAATTCATGCTTGATGTAATCTCATTTGTCTATTTTTGCTTTCGTTGCCTGTGCTTTTGAAGTCCTACCCAAAAAGTATTTGCTCCAACTAATGTCCTGCAGCATTTTGTCAATATTTTCTTCTAGTAGTTTCATGTCTCAAATTTAGGTTCTTAACCCATTTTGAGTTGATTTTTGTATATGCTGAAAGATGAAGATCCAGTTTCATTCTTCTGCATATGAATATCCAGTTTTTCTAGCTATATTTATTAAAGAGACTGTCCTTTCCCCAATGTGTTTTCAGTGCCTTTGTTGAAAATGAGTTGGCTGTAAGTATGTGGATTTATTTCTGGGTTTCTATTGTGTTCCATTTGTCTATGTGTCTTTTTTATGCTAGTACCATGATGTTTTGGTTACTATAACTTTGTAGTATAATTTGAAATCAGGTACTATGAGGCCTCCAGCTTTATTCTTTTTGCTCAGGATTACTTTAGCTATTCCAGGTCTCTTGTGGTTCCATATACATTTTAGGATTTTTTTTCATTTCTACGAAGAATGTCTTCAGCATTTTTTATAAGGATTGCATTGAATCTGTAGATTGCTTTGGATAATATAGGCATTTTAACAATATTAATCAGAGATCATTATGTTAAGTGAAGTAAGTCAGGAACAGAAAAACAAATATTATATGTTCTCACTCATATGTGGGAACTAAAAATATGGATCTCATGGAGGTTAGGAGGAGTAGAATGGTAGTTACCAGAGGCTGGGAAGGGAAGGGAGAGACGAAGAGGAGTTAGTTAAAGGTACAAAAATGTAGTCAGACAGAAGGTATAAATTCTAGTATTCAATAATTTGGTAGGGAAATTATAGTTAATAATAATTTATTACATATTTCAAAATAGGTAGGATTGTAATAGTCCCAACACAAAGAAAAGATAAATGTTTCAGGTGATGGATATATCAATTACACCAATCTGATCATTACACATTGTATACATGTATCAGAATATCACATGTACCCCCCAAATATGTACAATTGTTATATATCAATTTTAAAAAAGATGTCCATAGTCTATGTCAAACTATAGAGGAGGAATACTGATGCGTATTATTAAAGGATGGAGGACTTTTGTTGCCCTGTGTTCCCTGGGCATTTCACAGACCCAATTATCAGTCTAACTGGCTCTACCATTTAGGAGATGTGTGACCTTGGCAAGTTTTAAAACTCCATTTTCATTTATGCAAAAATGGAGATAATGATGGCTTCCTCATGTGGTTGCAAAAAATACCAAATTTAAATTAAAATAGATTGTTTAGATCATGTTCTAGTGCATAGTAAATAATCATTGTGGTTGTTGCTATAGGCACAGAGCGTGGAGCCAGACTACCTGGGTGGTCTCTCTGCTTCATTTTTCCTCACCTGCAAAATGGCAATTATAATGATTTGTACTTTATAAGGTTGCTACAAAGATAAAATTCAATAAGTTACTATATTTAAGAATGCTTAAAAGAGTGCCACTCACAGAATAAACACTAAATGTTTGCTGTTAGAATTATGATTGTTTTATCTATTACTCATCAAGATCTTATAATAGTTTCCAGTGTTAACAGCCTAGAAAGGAAGCACTCTCTTTTATCTTCATTCCTGGTTTTGTCTTCTCTCTTTCTCTCTGGTTTTATAAGATGGTATTCATGGGTGTTACACCTGTGACTTGGGTTGTTCTTTTAGATTATCTGCCTGCTTTTGATCAATTAACTGTCTGTCTCTGGGCTTTAATATGAAGGTTTATCCATATATTAAATGCATAGTAGTCCCCAGCCCTGAAAAGTGAACCATGAAAATCCCACAGACTTACTTTTATGAGTTCTTATTTTCTGTCATCCCTCAAGCACTTTTATTCACTATCTTGTACAAAGTACAGCCTTCCCATTATTTCTGTAAAAGTAAAAATCTTCACATACTTTCCTTTAACTTTCTAATCTTTTACTCTGTTTTTCCTTTTCTTTTTTATCTCTTGTCTTCATTCCTATGAGATGCTCACACACACATACACACGCACACATACACGCACATGCACACACACTTGACACTCAACAAACTTGAAAGCTCCAGTGACTCCACTTGATTTACTGAAACTTCGAGCTCACTTTCCACATACAAAATGCAAAATGCATGTACTTCAGCTCTCCCTCACACAGGCCTGCTAGTTGCTAAGCCTGTGCTGTGGTCTGAATGCATCCTGCAAAATTCACATATTGAAACTTAGTTGCCAATGTCAGTAGTGAGAGGTGGACCTTCAGGAAGTGATTAACTCATGTGAGCAGAGCCTTCATGAATGGGATTAGTGTCCTTACAAAAGAAGGGGTGTGAGGGAGCTGTTCTCACCTTCCACCGTGTGATGATATAGCAATAAGGCCCTCACCAAACACCAAATGCTGCTAATGCTTAGATCTTGGACTTCCTGGCTCCAGAACTTTAAGAAATAAATTTCTGTTGTTTAGAAATTTCCCAGCCTCAGATATTTTGCTATAGTGGCACAAACAGATTGAGATGGCCTGCCTCTTCCACTGCATATTTATTTCTCTTCTGTCTTACTTAGATGTCATGTTATACATGGTGGCATATTCATTCGTTTGAAATTCTCACACTTTAAGCTCTTAAACACAAAATGCATAATTAAAATAGCCTTCATAATCTCCATTAAAATAATAAAGTGCATGCATGCATATGTGTGTGCATATAATATACCTATATATATCTGTATATATGTAATTGCATTTCTCAGGTGGGCATGAATATCTAGATGGGAGGAATAGAAAGTTGGGAAGAACATAAGCTACAGATGGCTTACCTTTGTACGATTAGCACTTCTGCACTATCTCAGCTTTTTGACTACCGTCTCCAAGACTTGATACCCAGATATATAAAATATCTGCCCCATTGAGAACTATGTGTAAAGGTGTGACCTAAGTCTGTCCCTATCACTTTATTAGAATGTTTTTTCCACAAATTATAGATGTATTTGAGCCTACAGGTAATTATGCTTATCCTTCTGTTTCCATGTTATCAAGCGTTTCGTCCTTTTTGTTCTCTGCTGTTGCTGCCTCTCCGCTCCCTGTCTGGCTGTGGCTCCTGCGCACCGGCAGGATATGCACAGCTTTAGCTAATTAATTGCTTCGGCAGAGCAGTAAAGTGTACTTACCTAGAGTGCACTTCCAGCAGGCACTATAGAGTTATTAGAAAAGAGTTATGGATCTTGATTCATAGCTCATATATGCATATGCATATTAGAACTGGAATTGAGTCTTTATAAATAGTATGCTAATGACCCCTCAGTAATAAACAGGTCCTGAGACCATTATAAATTTGAGAACTAGAAGCAGCAGGGCTCAACTGTAAAAATAAAATTATAACATATGATTTAGCCATATGTGTTTATATGTAAAAAGCTTGTTATTAAGAATAGGCTTCCTTTTGCTTCTGTAACCACTTTAATGAGCAAGAATCCATATAATCCTTTTAGTGCAGAGCATATTGTAAGGATGCTATCTCAAAACACATCGATGCAACTTGGAAGTATATTTCAATTGCACTGTGTGTGTGTGTGTGTGTGTGTGTGTGTGTGTTTGTGTGTTAAAAGCAGCAAATATTCGACTACCCTGCTTGAGACTGTCTTAAATGCAGCCTTTATTTGTCAATCTAAGGCAGCTTTCTTAGGCCAGAAGAGAATATCCTCTCTTTAGCTGATGTGTGAAATGTGACAGAGGCATCTCATAATGGGCATTTTCCAAGAGCATCACATGGCAGGTTTCTTCCTGTATGTTTAATCTGTTTTCTTGTCAGCTACTCAGCTCCTTTCAGCCTCTTCCAAGTTCTTTTCTCTGGAGTCTGAGGCAGCCTACAGAGCAGGTGGGACATGAGTATGACAGCTGGGCATTCTTCCTAGAACAGACCTAGCACAGATAACATTATTTTTGAATCGCATATTTCTATTGTACTCAACCCTCTCTAAGAAAAACATTACTGTGGGCAGCACGATATTTCATCACTTTCTGGAGACCATTTTCCTTTGTCCATATTAATTTCTTCTTTTGTGTCTTCCCTTCCTTTTCACTCCACAGTTTTTCCTCTTTTTGACCACATTCCATTATGAGAAACCCTGATGCTCGTTGCACTTCATTTGGATGTACTTATTCTGGCAACAGAACAAATGCTAGAAATAGAAGTCTGAGGATGAAATACCTTATTACAAAATTACAATAGGAATCTCTCAAATGAAACAGAACATAAAAACACTTTGTACTGAACTGTGTTTGTTGTGCATTTCCCCCAGTGAAAGCTTTTATTTCATTGTTTTTAAATAGCAAGTCCCTGTGTTGTACTCAATTTCTCTGTGTGGTATGGTGGGAAAGCATCAATGTGATAGTTCACTGCCATTAGTTTTAAATTTCCATTATGTTACTGACTATCTGTATTTTGTCTGGAAGACATAAATTCCTCAGTTTTAATCCAAGGGTAAATGACCTCACAGAGCTAGTTTGGGGATTAAATTAAATTCATCCATTTAGCAAATATTTATTGGGCACCTATTTTGTGGCAAGCATATAAGTGGTAGAGATAACAATGAGGGAAAAACCAAAATCTAGTTCAGGAAATGGGCACAGAAAGAGAGGATGATAGCAGTGTGACCTGGCACTGTTCTTAAAGCTTCCCATCTATCAACTCATATAATCCACAATACAACTTTGTGAAATAAGCACTATTATTCTCAATTTATATATGAAACTGAGGCAGATAGAGTTTTAGTGACTTAAGGTTATGTCATTAGTAAATGGAAGATCTAGGATAAAAACCTAAGCAGCCTGGATCTACTACCCAACCTCTTAACCACTCTATTAATTATAATTATACTAGAATAAAATGAATGAGAAAGTAAAAGAGAAGAAGTTTGTTATGGCAGCATTGAGTTAGGGAAGATGATAAAATGTGCATGGTACACAGTAGTCACTGAATAAGTGTTCATCTCTTTTACTGTTTTGGTAGCTAAAGTTTGAGCTTACATGCAACATTTTATATGTCAGTGAAAGACATTACATAATTTAGGCAACTCTATTTCAGCCGATGATTATAAAAAACGTTTTGATGAGCTTGACTTTCCTACTTTTCATCATATAAGTGGTTACATTACATATTTCATTAATGTACTCCAGGTATGTGCATGTTCTATCTTTCCTTGTATTCTAGGGAGAGGCAGGAGAGCCTAGCTGTGGCTAACAAGGGAATTAGTTGACAGATGCGGACAGTGTTACAAAATATTTTTCAGCCTGAGAATGATATTGCCTGCTGAGCTTTTGAATTTATTTTGAGGGATAGTTAAATTTAATTTTAAAAATGGGGGAAGATGATAACCAAGCCATTTATTGTCTTCCGAGGGGCAGCATGCTTGACAGTCCAGGGGAAAGAAGACAGGAAGCTTTTTCCAGGAAAGGGCCTTCTAAGAGATGAGGGATAGATGGTGGATTCTCCAACTTGGGTCATTTTTTCCCATTAGCCTTGGAATACCTTAGAGTAAAATCACTAGTTGGTTGATCATACTTTGCTCTTACAATGACTCCTGAAAATCACTTTAGGTCCTACTGAACTGAAATCATAGTTTTTTTTTTTCCATTTTAAATTCCGTTATGTACAGGGAGCACTACATTTTCAAAGCATCCTTGGTTATCTCTTTCTTTCATTTCAGGAATTATACGTACACATTCTGCAAACGCAGTTGACCACCACATCATACGTCTATGTTTTACTGCATATGGCATTTCATCTTTATCACTCAGGTTCTACTAAATTTTAGTACCTTTTTAAACATTCTTTTCTTAGAAATTGTTCACAATCAGCTCAATTCTATGGAGCAGGGGCCTATCAGAAGTTCTAATGTGAACATATCTCCATTAGAATTGTCAGTTAAAAAACTCTGAGTCCTGGAGAATTCTGAGTGAGAAATTGGATATTGGCCGCCTCAGTACTGAGGTTCATCTGCCTGGGGCAGCTGGCCAGTTATTCTGGCTGCTGCAGTGACTCCAGTTGAGAGTATGAAAAATAAACCTGAATTCAAGTCATTCAGGAAAGCAACCCCATTCTGTTTTCATAATTGCGTGTGAATTTTCAATTGTGCTGTGCAGAGGCACGCTGGGGAAGACAGGCTGTAAAACAGAAGCAGCTCTGGTGTCTAATTGGACAGGTGACCTACAGCACTTCCAGATTGGGTTTGTGGCTTGCTCAGGCCCAGCATTCCTGTGGAGATATGGCTCAAGTGTGGATGAATGAATGAGGGCCATGTGTAGAGGTGATGTTGCTATTTTTACTCTCTCAGTCCTTGCTAACAGGTGCCACCTGCCTCAACCAAGGGCTCTCTGATGGCTGCTGGAGTTTAGCAGGCAGCTCAGAGGCAGCCTCCCCGTCTGAAACTCATACCAAATTCCAGATGGTCTCTTATGAATGCTGACCTCAGTTTCCATGCAGGGTAACCTGTGACCAGTCATGATTATGCCTGCCATTTATGGCATATACATACTGAAGGTTGTCAATTTCTGGGTATAGACTGGCATTGAGCCCTGACTTAGAAAACAGGAGCACTAGTATCAATTTATTATTTTAACCTAACAAATCAGTCTCTACTTACATTTTACCTTCAGCCATACCACTGTCAGTACGTCTTTCCTTTGCAGCTGAAAGCCATTCTCCTTTACTCTTCTCACCTGTAGCAGCCACTATATTCCCTGCTTTTTTTCAGCTAGGCGTCATGTGCGCTTTAGTTCTATTGATTTTGTACACATTTTAGACAACTAATGAACCTGTTTTTGTCCAGAGCATGACTTCCAGGCCCTCATTCCTTTCGAATTCTCCCAGCCTATCACCTCTATTCTGGCTGTACTCAACCTTTGACCACAAGGCACAGGCTGTGTATAAATCCTTTATAAAATGTGTTGACTTCCAACCCACCTTAAGCTCCTTGAACTTGTTTTTACTCCTGCTTTATACTTCTCAAACCTAAATATATTTCTTCATTCTGGATCTGGGTGTACTTTGACAGTAACATCGCCAACCGGTGTGGATCGTGTAGTCCTCCCAGGGCTCCCCCTAGCCTGGCATTGGCAATACTAAGAACCGTTGGCATTTAGCTCTTGGCTTCCTATCCTGAATGGCTGTCCTGGAGTGGACTGGAAATAGAGAAGGCTCTGCAGCCATATTGCGGGGGTTTGCCTTCTAGCTTTGTATATTTCTCTAGACTAATCTGAACTTGTCACACCTATGTTCAAACACCTTTGAATGACTCCTATTGCTCATAGAAAATTCATTTTCCCTTCATATTCACTAGCCTCTACATTTGGCAGTTATCTTTCTTGCCAGCCACACATACCACTTCTTTTCTCTATCTGCCTCACATACCTGACCTCTAGGTCACTCACTTTGTTCCCCACAACACTTAAATTCATAAGTTCCTGTTTGAATGACAGAGACTTGCTCTATAAAATGCAAATGGGAAAAATATCTAGATTTCTAAGAAATATTTTAAAATCTACCTTCTCTATGGAACATCTTTTTATTCACCCAAGTTCTATGTCCTCTTCCTTCGACCTGTGTACTCCTGTTGTTACGCTCACCATAGTATAACTTATATTTTCATATTTTCATTGATCCCTGCTTTCATGCAACATATGTCCTTGCCTTACCTTGATCCCCAGTTGAATTGTAAGGTCCTCAAGGAGTGACACTGTGTCTTCATTTTTGGTCCATTTTTAATTACTCCCTTATGTCATTTTCCTCAGGAAATAGACTCTGAAATAGAGATTTGCTTGCAGGTAGATTATTGACTAGTCCCGTTGGAAACAACTGTTGTAAAGAAGTGAGAGAAGCAGAATTGACAGAAGGAGAAGTAAAACAGTAGTGAACTTTGAAGACAATCCCACATGGAGCTCTGGAGCTTGGATGACACTTCATGTTCCCCAAAACAAGGCAAGAGAGCTGTGCTTTTCTACTCCTATCTGAGCTAGTCATTGGATGCAGCAGGCACCCAGGAAGGAGTAGTAAGGAAAACAGCTCTCTTTGGCCTAACTAATTCTCAAGAAGGACTCAGCTCTTAGCTGTCAGCAGCCAATATTCACAGCATCTGGAGGAATGAATGTCTCAATCCTAAAGGGAGGCTGGCACAGCACACAATTGCATTTGCTGTGCTAACACAGAGCATTATACATGGTCAAAGCTCAGTGAAGTTTTGCTAAACTATATATAAAGTGATTCATAAATGTCTTATAACTTCTAATAGATTATACTTGGATATCTAAAATATTGTACAATTTATTAATGTACCTAATTAGGGCTAGGGACAATTTCCTGAGCTATAATTATATTTCTTGGAGTGACACTAGGTTTGGGTTCTACAAAGAGTGCCCGACTTCTCTCCCCAGCTGAGTGCCATGATCAGAAAACTTTTAGGCTTTAACTTTTCCACAATAAGATTTGAACATCTACATTTTATAAATTACAGTCATTAATATTAACTACAAGACTTATATTCATAAGTTACTGCCATTATCAGTTATTCTTAAGGTTGCTGACATAATGTGGATTAAAAAGACAAATGCCCTGGAACTTTATGGCTTTAGGAGCTCTAATACTTTCAAAATAAACTTCATGAACAAGTTTATAACATATAGAGGCCGCACAAGACCTCGTGTTCTGCCTTTGCATCTCTCAAACAATTATTTTCCTAAAGGAAGCAGTCTATCATTGTTTTGGTTTTTTTTTTTTGGTGAAAATGGTAAATGTAATGTTTTATATATATAAATATATAAACATATAAATATAACTTATAATAAAAAATAAAAATAAAATTATCCGCATCTTCTCAGTTGCAAATCCAAAGGACATCTATTATCTTGTGTATGCATCTCCTTTATAGTCATACATTTCTTTGCATTTCTTTTTTTTTATTTTTATTTCAAAATATTAAAGGAGTACAACCCACATTTTCTTTACCCACTCATCAATTGATGGGTACTTAGGTTGACTCCATATCTTCACAATATGATGTGATAAACTTTTGGGTGCAGGTATCTTTTTGATGTAATGACTTCTTTTCCTTTGGGTACATACCCAGTAGTGAGATTGCCAGATCGAATGGTAGGTCTACTTTTAGTTATATGAGAAATCTCCATATTGTTTTCCATAGAGGTTTTACTAATTTACAGTCCCACCAATAGTGTATACCTATTCCTTTTTCACTGCATCCACACTGGTATCTCTTGTTTTTTAGTTTTTAATAATGGCTATTCTGACAGGGATAAGTCAATATATCACTATGTTTTGATTTTTTAAATTTTTTTAAATTTTTGAAACAGGATCTCACTCTGTTACCCAGGCTAGAATGCAATAGCATCACTCTAGCTCACTACAATCTTAAACTTCTTGGCTCAAGTGATCCTCTTACCTCTGCCTCCCAAGTAGCTGGGACCACAGACGTTTGTCACTGCACCCAGATAATTTTTCTATATTTTGTACAGATGGGGTCGTGCTCTTGTTCACGCTGGTCTGGAACTCCTGGCCTCAAGTGATCTTCCCACCTCAGCCTCCCAAAGTACTGCAGTTATAAGCATGAGCCACCACTCCCGCCCTCATTGTGGTTTTAATTTACATTTCCCTGATTAGTGATGTTGAGCATTTTTTTCATTTGTTTGTGGCCATTGGTCTATCTTCTTTTGGAAAAATTCTATTAATGTCTTTTGCCCACTTTTTAATAGGGTCATTTGCTTTTCTCTTGCTGATTTGTTTGAGTTCATTGTAGATTCTGGATATTAGTCCTTTGTTTGATGTAGTTGGCAAATATTTTCTCCTACTCTGTAGGTCATCTATTTAGTCTGTTGATTATTTCCTTTGCTGTACAGAAACTTTTTAGTTTAATTAAGCCCATTTATTAATCTTTGTTGTTGCTGTATTTGCTGTTGGTGTCTTAATAATAAATTCTTTGCCTGGGGTAATGTCTAGAGGAGTTTTTCCAACATATTCTTCTAGAATTTTTATAGTTTCTGGTCTTACATTTAAGTATTTAATCCATCTTCAGTGAATTTTTACATATGGTGATATATAGGGATCCTATTTCATTCTTCTGCATGTGGCTATCAATTTTCCCAGCACCATATATTGAATAGGGTGTCCATTCCCCAATGTATGTTTTTGTCTGCTTTGTCAAAAATCAGCTGGTCATGGCTATATGGTTTTATTTCTGGATTCTCTGTTCTATTGGTCTACGTCTTTACCTTTATACCAGTACCATGCTGTTTTCATTACTATATCTTTTTAGTATAACTTTAGATCAATTTATGTGGTACCTCCAGATTTGTTCATTTTGCTTGAGATTGCTTTGATTATTCAAGCTCTTTTTTGATTCCATGAAGTTTAGGTTCGTTTTTTTCTAGATATTTGAAACATGACACTTATTTTGGTGGGGATTGTGTTGAAACAGTAATTCATTTTGGGTAGGCAGTATGGACATTTTAACAATGTTGATTCTGCCAATCCATTAGCTAGGGATGTTTTTCCATTTGTTTGTCTCATCTGTGATATCTTTCATCAGTGCTTTATAGTTCTCCTTATGGAGATCTTGTGTCTCTTAAGTATATTTCTAGGTATTTCATTTGACTCTTATTAGTATATAGAAATGCTACTGATTTGTGTACATTGACTTTGTAATATCAGACTTTGCTGAATTTATTTATCAATTCCAGGAGTCTTTTGGTAGATTCTCCAGGGTTTTCTAGAAACAAGATCATATAGTCCACATACAGGGATAGTTTGGCCTCCTCTTACTGATTTGGATGCCCTATATTTCCTTCTCTTACCTAATTGCTCTGGCTAGGACTTTCAGTACTATGTTGAATAGAAATGGTGACAGTGGGCACCCTTGTCTTTTTCCAGTTCTTAGGGGGAATACTTTCAACTTTTCCTCATTCAGTATGATATTGGATATGGGTTTGTCATATACAGCTTTTATTATCTTGGGGTATATTCCTTCTACTCTCAGTTTGATGAATGTTTTTATCATGAAGGGATGCTGAATTTTATCAGATACTTTTCTCCATCTGTTGAGATTATCATAAGGTCTTTGTTTTCATTTCTGTTTATGTGGTGAATCACATTTATTGATTTCCATGTGTTGAACCATCCTTGCAGCCCTGGGATGAGATCCACTTGATCATGGTAGATAATCATTTTGATTTGCTTTTAAATTTAGTTTGCTAATATGTTGTTGAAAATTTTTGTATCTGTATTCATAAGGGCTACTGAACTGTAATTTTCTTTTTTTCTTATGTCTTTACCTGGCTTGGTATCAAGGGACTACTGGCTTCTTAGAATGAGTTAAAGAGGTTTACCTCCTTCTTGATGTGATGGAACAGTTTCATTAGAATAGATGGCAGTTATTCTTTGCAGGTCTGGTAGAATTCGGCTGTGAATCCATCTCGTTTGGACTTTTTTGTCAGGAGATTTTTAATTACTGTTTTAATCTCATTACTTGTTATTCAGGATTTCTATTTCTTCCTCAATCAGGCTTCGGAGGTTGTATGTTTCCAAATATTTATCCATTTCTCTCTAGGTTTTCTAGTTTGTGTACATAGAGGTTTTCATAGTAGTCATAGATATTTTGTAGTTCTGTGGTGTGATTTGTAATGTCTCCTTTTTCATTTGTGATTGAGCTTATTTGAGTCCTTTGTCTTCTATTTCTGGTTAATTCAGGTAGTGGTTGATTTTGTTTATCTTTTCAAAGAACCAATTTTTTGTTTCATTAATTCTTTATATTGTTTTTTGTTTGTGTTTGTTTCCATTTGGTTTAATTTTGATCTGAGATTTGTTATTTCTTTTCTCCTTCTGTTTTTTGGTTTGATTTGTTCTTCTTTGTATAGTTCCTTGAAGTGTGAATTTAAGTTGTTAATTTGTGATCTTTCTGTCTTTTTGGTGTAAGCAGTTAAGGCTATGGACTCCCCTCTTAGCACTTCTTTCACTGTATCTCATAGATTTTGGAAGCTTGTGTTGCCTTCATTGCTCAACTCAAAACTTTTTGATTTCCACTTTGATTTCATCATTAACCCAAGGATCATTCAGCAGCAGGTTGTTTAATTTCCATGTATTTGTGTACTTTTGAGAGTTCTTGGAATTGATTTCTAGTTTTATTCTGCTGTGGTCTGAGAAGATATATAGTATGAGTTTGATTTTTCTAAATTTACTGTGACTTGTTTCGTGGCCTAACATATGATCTGTCTTGAAAAATGTCCTATGTGCTGATGAGAAGAATGCATATTATGCAGTTTGGGGGGAGAATGTTCTGTAAATGTCTGTTAGGTCCAACTATTCTAGAGTCCCGTTTAAGTCCAGTGTTTCTTTGTTGATCTTCTGCCTCAATTTGTTAAGTTATGTCAGTGGAGTGTGTGTTTTACGAATCTAGGAGATCCTGTGTTAGCTGCATGTATATGCAGGATTGTTATATCTTCTTATTGAATTTATCCCTTTATCATTATATAATGATCATTGTTGTCTTTTTTTACCATTATTGATTTAATGTCTATTTTATCTGATATGAGAATAGGTATTGCTGCTTGCTGTTGGTTTCCATTTGCATGGAATATTTTTTTTTTTTTCCACTCCTCTACCTTGAGTCCATGGGAGTCTTCACAAATTAAATGAGTTTCTTGAAGATATCATATATTTGGGTTTGGGTTGTATATTTTTTAATCCATTCAGCTAATCTACGTCTTTTAAAGGGTCATTAAGACCCTTCACGTTCATTGTTAGTATTGATATTTAGTTATTCCGTTCTGGTCATTATTTTGATTGTTACCTAGTTTCTTTGTTGTGTTGTTCTCTCCTTTGTGTTACTGTTTTTGTTGTTGTTGTTGTTTGTTTTTTGGTGACAGCGTCTCACTCTGTAGCCCAGGACAGAGTGCAATGGCATCACTGCAACTTTATACTCCTGGGCTTGAGCAATACTCCTGTCTCAGCCTCCCAAGTAGCTAGGACTACAGGCACACTCCACTGCACCCAGTTAATTTTTCTAATTTTTATGGAGATGTAGTCTTGCTCTTTGCTCAGGCTCCTCTTGAACTCCTGACCTCAAGTATCCCCCTGCCTTGCCTCCCAAAATGCTAGGATTACAGGAGTGAGCCACCACTCCTGGACTGTGTTACTGTTTTATAAGAGCTATGAGTTTTATATTTTGGCTGTTTTTACACTGGTGGGTATTGATTGTTCTGTTCCACTTTTAAGCATTTCTTGTAGGGCAGGTCTAGTGGTGACAAATTCCCTTTGCATTTGCTTCCCTGGGAAAGGGTTTATTTCTCTTTCATTAATGAAACTTAGTTTCGCAAGATACAAAATTCTTCGCTGGCAGTTACCAGGGAGGGCTGGCAGGCAGGGAGCTTGCAATCTGGGCACCCCTTGGTCTACTGCAAGTCTGTAAGAGAAAGGCTTCCCTCTCTGTGGAAGTTTGAATGTGGTGGGATTGCTGACAGAGGGAAACAGCTGCTCCTGAGAGCCCTAGCTGACTGACGTGGGAGCTTCCATGGCTACGTTTACAGCTATTGGCAGGGGAGGGCAGGAGGAGCAGAAGAGTCTGAATGAGAGAGAGCTGGCACTCTGGTCCTCCTTGTCCAAAGAGGTTCCCCCAGTTTGGTGAAGTCTCCTCTTACCTGAAGGCAGCCTGCCCTGAGTGGCCAAACTCTTGGATCACACAGTTCCCCCAGGATTCAGTGGCTTCCTGTGGCCACTGCTGTCTAGACAAGTGTTAAGAAATATTTGTACAGGGTCCAATGACAAGAAAACTGAAGGGCTGTAGTTCCCTGGAGAGGACAAAGGCACACAATGGGCGGAAAAGCAGCATGGTGTCTGCTGCCTCAAGTAGGTTCTGTGGTGAAGAGGAGTAACCTTGAGGTTGCTGGCAGTCTGGTGCTCTATTCTCAAGAACCTCCCAGTTCTTTGGTGGCAGCAATGTTTGGACTTGTGAGAGTAGAGAAGCTCTTCAACAGTTCAGGAGTCTGCAGTCTGCCAGAGTTGTAAGGGGAAGAAAAACAAACACTCCTGCCTACCCTTTCCATGGGGAATCTAAATTCCTTGGGGGTCAATCTATGCTGAAATTTTGTTCCTTCTTATTTTGCTCTGCAATTTCTTCCCATGAAATCTCCAGTAGCTTCTGGCACTTTTCCCTCCAAATCATAGTTGGGTATGTTTTTTTGATCTTAAAACTTTTCTTTCTTTCTGAGATGATCTGGTGACCAAGATAGTCAGCTATCTGGCCCCAGTCCTTACAATTTAAAATTTTTTTAAAAAAAATTTTAATTACTATGAGTATATAATAGTTGTATGTCTTTATAGGGTACATGTGATGTTTTGATACAGACATACAATGTGTATTAATCAAATTAGGGTAATGGGGGATCAATGCCATAACTTCAGGTATTTATAATTTCTTTTTGTTAGGCACATTCCAATTCCACTCTTTTACTTATTTTAAAGTATCCCCTAACTTATTGTTGATTACAGTCACTTCATTGTGCTATCAAAATATCATTTACAATATAATAACAACTGTCCTTTAATTTTTAACTTATGACCAAATCATGAATCTGTAGACATTTTTACACACAAAAAAAATGCTTACAATTTTCTGTGCTTTGATCTTTGCAATGGCCATCCTGCTATTTATCTCCCCAACTTAATATCTGATGATACACACCAGTAGCATCATGGTCCTCTTTGCTCTCCAGAATCTGTGGGGCTAAAAACTTAAATAATTTTGGAGTCCTTTTTTTTAAGAAAAGGAATCCAAAACTATCTTCCTTTTGAACAGTTGATGAAACATATTGCATTGGTGGTCTCCAAGACCCTCAGGCTTGAGAATATACTAGAAGGACATAGGATTCAGCATTAGGTTATATTTCATGGCTATCATTTATTACAATAAAATTATATATGGCAAAATCAGCAAAGGTAAATGGTTCATGGGCTGAAGTCCAGATGAAGCCAAGCTTTCAAGAATCTTCTTGCAGTGAAGTCACACAGGATGTGCTTAATTCTTCATGCAACATACTGTGGCGGATGTGAAATGTTGCCCATCAGGAAAGTTCATTAGAGACTCAGTGTCCAGGTATTCTATTGGGAGCTGGTCACCTAAGCACCCTCTGCCTAGAATATACCAAAATTTCAAACTCTCAGGAGGAAAGCAGGGATTCAGCATAAATTATTTTCACTGTACAAACAGCTTAGGCCAGTGAGCCAATTTTATCATTTTAGAAATGGTGAAGTACCTCATGAAATTCAAGTTGCTGGATGCTTACCAGAGGCCAACCTTGCAATTGGGCCTTGCAAGGATAGATTTCAGGCTTACCAGGTTAACTCTTTTCTGAATGCATATAAACAGTTGAACCCATTGCTAGAATTTCTGCTAGGACCTTGGAAGAGCTATGCAAGTGAGAGGCCCAGAAGCTGAACCTTTATTAACTTCAGTGGTAAGTGCTTCTCTTGATCCAGACATACTGAGATACTTTTAGCATCTAAATACACTAAGTTCTTGCCTTTGCATATGCTTGTTCTTTTTTGTCCTGAGACATACTTGCTACTTTCTTCACCAAACTCTTATTCCTCATTTAGCTTCAGCTTAGAAGTCGGATCCTTTTGGAAGTCCATGGACCTGACATTTCTGATTTATTTTGCCTTTTACTGTGAACCCTCACT
The DNA here is from genome assembly GCA_963575035.1 of Avahi laniger. Classification (NCBI taxonomy): domain Eukaryota; kingdom Metazoa; phylum Chordata; class Mammalia; order Primates; family Indriidae; genus Avahi; species Avahi laniger. Next base: position 15,917 of record CAUYSK010043982.1, on the reverse strand, counting down.
GAACATATATTCCTTATTATGGCACTTTGCATAGTGCATGGTAATTACTTCATCACTTCCCTCCATGCCCCATGAAATTTGAGCTCCTTGAGAAGAAAGCCTATTTATTCTTAACATTTTGTTCCTATGCCTTGTATATAACATACTTATGTTAATATTTGTTGAATGATGAAGGATGGAAGGTACTTGCTAATATCGATGATGGTTACTAGAGAACAGCAATTAGTTCTAGATGGATATTATTTTAAATATTAATATCTTGGGTTAAATTGAGACATGTGTTAATTATCAGTATTAATAATATAGTGATGTCAGAGAAAACCTTCTGTTACTGTCCTCAAGGATGTAAATCTACTGGAAAACCTCTGACAGTCTCTCTCAGCAACAAATAATCCATTAAAAAATAAATAAAACCAAAGTCACAGGAGAGTTATATGACCCATATAGACTCGCTGTTGAAAACTCGGGTAGATTTTCATGCAACTATGTATGTCATAAAAAGAAAACTACTTGTTATTTCTTTTTTGTAGCATTTATTAATATTATTTTTAAGTCTGTCCATATAAACATATGTTAATTTACATTAATGAGTTAAATTGATTTTATTAAATTTTCAGAAAGTTCTGAAACTAGTTATTGAAATAGGCATTATTATCTTTGTTGTAATTTTAAGATACATTTTAAGATCTGCTATCATTCAAGCCATCCTACTGAGAATTCTGTGGCTCAATGATGTGTCATTCATTGCTTCAATAAAACTTTAGTAAGTATGGCACTTTAAAACTTATACACTTGGCATATGGAATACATACGTACTCTTTTTTGTTTCTACATTCATTCATATAGGTAAAAATAAAAGCAGAAAGAGAGGCAATCTATTTTATATGAAACACATAGAATTTATGTGAGATTAACATTTAAGCTGCCTGGTGAAGTTGTAGATGGGCAGTCTCTCTGTAGCTTCCAGCATTGGCTCTCTGCAAACATTAGAAAGGAAAACATATTTCTTGACTCTATTGCTCATAGTTTTGGTTAGACATAGTCCATTCTGAAAGAATTTATAACTGAGGAGATAGGAAGAGAATGAAGATTCAGTAGTAATAGTGAGAAAGATTCCCAGGAGCAAGAATGTTAAAGTTGAGGCAGTATGTCAACTATCTGAGCTGGAAACAGTCTTGCAATTAAGAGAAGTGATAAGATGCTTGGCTTGAGAGGAAGAGAAGAGAGAGTTAACGTGATTGACATTCCCCAAGGGCCCTCTTCATTTGTTTGTTCCAAAGGCATAGATAATTAGTGGATTGAAGTTCTCTGCCTTGGGAAGCTGTTTATGAGCAGATTACTAAACAAAAGACAAGAGAAAGTCAAGAGGAGGTGGAGGAAAGTAATCTACCCTATCCTACTATCTGCTTCAGATGGAACATCTAAAGGGGAAAATGGATCACTGACTCTAGTTGACATTTATAATATAAAAATAGTGGAATTCTTCCTTTACAAAAATTTCTTAAATGAATTAAGACTTTACTTACGTGGACTTGTTTCATATGTGACATGGTTCACATGAGTTAGTGGTCAAGAAAACGGAGCCTTCTGCTTTTAGCCTTAACCCTTGAAAATCCCTGTAAGAGCACAAATCTGTAGTGCAGAGATCTGTAGTCACACCTGGCTGTCCTGTCTACCAGCTTTGTGACTTCATGTAACTTTTACAATCCTTTACCTCTGGTTTTCTCCATCATAAATGAAAAATTATAAACTTTATGTCAGTTATAACATGCAAAGATTACATAAAATAAGTGCTTAGTAGGAAACATAATTATTTATTAAATGAATGTACATAAAGCACTTGCCACAAGAAGTACCTGATATGTTCTAAATAACAGTGATTATCATCTGTCTTGTTAAATGAAACATACAAGGGACAAGAGACATCTTGAACTTTTTCTTAATAATTCAAGGCCATCATTCTGAGCATCAGTTACTGTTTTGTGCTACAGCACAGGAGCCTCCTGTATTGCCAGAATGTATTAGGACAATTTGTGTGTAAGCATGCATATCCACACACGCCTACACAGCCAGTAGCTTTTTGAATCTTTCAATCATTTCAATGATTATTCTGTCTTTCATACGTACATTTTACTTTTGTCAATGTTTTTATATCCATCTTATCATTTTTCTCCTAATTTACTGCCTGTAGCTCAGACACTTAGTGAAATTGGTTAAAGATTCTTCAATGTGGGGTTGCAATCACTAACAAAAATGTTTGGGTTTTTTATTTTGAATTCTCTTCTGTCCTTCATATTAAAGCGTAAATTACAGTTTCTTTTATTCCTCTTCTGTGCATGTGTCTATGTGTGTATGTGAGAGAAAGAAGGATAAATTCTAACTCTGAAAGTATTTATAGGTTTAGATAATAAGGTGATCACTGAAAGAAATTAATAATATTTTAGTTTTTCATTTAGCTGAAGCAAGATAAGGTTTACTGACTTGTAACTATCCTCATTTTTTTCCCCTTTCTGTTTAGCAATCCCACTAAGTTGGCAAGTAAACAGATTACAGGCGATGTCGGTTTAAAACTCCTTCTTCTGGGCATGCCATTTACTTTGCTAAGCCTGTAGCACTAGGGAGTGTTAGCAAAAGCATAATTTACCCTGCAGTGACAGTCTCCCGAGACACAGGAAACCTGCCTTTTTTGTGTCTCTGAGAGGAAAAGAAAATACTCAAAGCAAAATTAAAGGTAGTAGAAAAAATGATATTTAGATGAAAAAAATGGGAAAATGTTGTCCTCAGAGAGAAATGGTGGAAGGAACTGGATTGTAGACCTAGAGCAGAAAGGAAGCTTGGGCATCAAAGGATTAAGGAAATGTGAAATATAGATTAATACCCATGGGAATCCGTCCGATAGGAAAGCTGGGATAGGAGGTCTAGTTTGGCAGTTTTCTGAGAGTCAGGCTTCCAAGGTGGCATCCTACACTGAGCATTTTATCTGAGTCAACCTAGACTGATACATTTTCTCATCTCTCCTTGGGGTTCTTCTTCTGTCAGTGGAAGATACTGCAAGATTTGCCAGAGGTATTTGCTTAGTTTTTCAAGATCTTACATGAAAATCTGTCTTGTTCCTAGAAGGTTGGAATTGGGTTAGTTAGTCTCTTATAATTTCTTCTAGATCTTTCAGTCTAAATATACTGGAGTTGCATTTTTTGTTGTTTTCTTATTTAAATAGTTCTGATGATCAGTAATATTTTTAAAAATGTGAATGTCACAAGTTCATTCAATCTTTCATTTGGCTAAATCTTTTTTGTGTGTCTTAAATATTTATTTTTCAATTTCCCATTTATATATAATGTACAAATAGACTATTGTTGATGCTTGCAATAATCTACCAATAACTATAAAATTACTTCCCTTGAGTTTATAGTAGACCAGAAAACATTATAGCAACTAAATTCCTCAACTAAAAAAGAAAGAAACCAAAAGGAAAAAAATAAACTGAGGATAATTAGCACTTTAACTTAATGGCTTTCCTTGATTGAATCTAACTCCGCATACAAACACACACAGCTACTAGCGAAATCATATTTTCTAGGTCCTTATAGGAGGCCTTTTATATCCTGTTCTTTCTTCCTGTATGTCTATAAACGATAAAAAAAAGTTTTGAAACAATCATCATGGTATTATAAATTCTTAACATTATATCTAATACCATATCATGTTATCAGAAACTTCAGAAAAATCAGGAGGCCTTGTAGACTAAGTTACTGATGATAAGCCAACTTGCCTACATTGGTATAAATACCACCATAGTAAGAAAACTGAATTCCATGGCAGTTGGTTTCAAAGATTTATTTATTCATTGGTATATGAAGGCATAGGTAACATAAAAATAAATGTATTAGTCTGACAAAAGAACCATTTAGCCTGATATTAAAAGATTTGAATTGTATATTGACTTCCCTATATGCAGTTTTTACTTGGCATTTCTTTTTCAAAGATTTTTATCTGCCACAAGGAACCTTCATGACTGAGGAACTTACTTTAGTTACCAAAATAACTGCAGAAAATATAAGGTATAGCGTTTCTGTTTGGTAATGAGATCAATTTTCTTTACGTGTAATTGGTGGAATCAAACAAGACATTTTGAAATAAGGTTATACTACTAGTTTACTAAAACTTTCATTCATTTAAGTTTTACATAAAATGTGAATTCACTTTTATATAACATGTTGTGTTTCTCCTCTTTACTAAAATTGAATGGTGTTCTCTTTAGAGTATCTAAATATAGTCCTTATGTATAGAACTAAGTAATTACTCACAAATGCTATTTTCTTTCTCAAATACATTTTGCAAACAGAACTTATGGAAAGAAGAAAAACATTTGCTTATTATTTTCAATAAAACGTATTAAAATTCAGTTGAATTTATAGCAGAGTCATAATATAAATTGTTAAATATACTGTCATGGTTTTTGAATATTCTGAAAATCAAAATTCTGAGTTTTCAAGGCTAATTTGCAACATGACACCATAGACTGTTCTTTAATTTCAAAATATTATAGGTATACAAATGTTTGTGTTTACACGGATCCCTTTCGTTATTCTTGAGTCAGAGTTATAAGTGTGCCTGTCACCCAGATAGTGTTCATTGTACATGTTAGGTAGGTTTTTGCCCATCCTTTTCTCTCCCCTAACCCCTTCTTGACTTCCACTGAGTTTTACTTCCTTCTGTGTACATGTGAGCTCATCAGTTAATTCCAATTTAATAGCAAGTACATATGTTGTTTATTTTTCCATTCTTTAGGTACTTCACTTAGGAGAACGATCTCCAGTTCCATCAAAATTGTTACAAAAGGCTTGAATCCATCTTTCTTCATGGCTGGCCAGTATTCTGTAATATACATATACTCCATTTTGTTAATCCATTCATGAATTGATGGGCACTTGGGTTGATTCCACATCTTTGCAATTGTGAATTGTGCTGCAATAAACATTTGAGTGCAGATGTATTTTTGATAAATGATCTCTTTCCCTTTGGATAAATACCCAGTACTGGGATTTCTAGATCGAATGGTAGGTCTACTTTTAGTTCTTTGAGCATTCTCCATAGAGTTTTCCATAGAGATTACACTAATTTGCAGTCCTACCAACAGTGTAAAAGCATTCCTTTCTCTCTGCATCCACATCAGCATTTACTGACTTTGCACTTTTTGATAAAAGCCATTCTAACTGGGGTAAGGCGATATCTGATTGTGGTTTTAATTTGCATTTCTCTGATGATTAGTGATGTTGAACATTTTTTCATATGTTTATTGGCCATTTAGACATTTCTTCTTTTGAAAAACTGCTGTTTATGTCTTTTGCCCACTTTTTAATGGGTTTGTTTGGGTTTTTTTCTTGCTGATTTGCTTGAGTTCTTCGTAGATTCTGGTTATTAGACATTTATCAGATGTGTCGCTTGCTAATATTTCTCCCTTTCAGCAGATTGTCTATTTGCTGTAGTAACCAAAATAGCATGGTGGTGACACAAAAATAGAGACATAGACCAATGGAATAGAACAGAGTATCCAGATATAAAACCATCCACATACAGCCAACAGATCTTTGACAAAGCAGACAACAATATAAACTGCGTAAAAGAAAACTTATTCAATAGATGGTGCTGGGAGAATTGGATAGCCACATGCAGAAAAATGAAGCATGATCTATATCTCTCACCACTCACAAAAATTAATTCAAGATGGATAAAAGACTTTAATGTAAGACATGAAATCATAAAAATGCTAGAACAAAATGGTGGAAAAACTCTTCTAGATATCAGCCTCACAAAGAATTTATTAAGAAAACCCTAATGGCAAACACAGTGACAACAAAAATATTAATAAATGGGACTTGATTGAATTAATAAGATTCTGCACAGCTAAGGAAATATTCAACATAGCATCATAGTCTTTTTAGGGCCAGAATAGACAATCCAGTTAAAACATGTCCTTTTACAAGATGAGGAAAAGGAGACCAAAAAATGTTGAATGACTTGCTGGTTGGATCACATGTGATTATTTATTATGTTAAATATCCTTACAATGATCATTAAATTAAAACTCTGACCTCTTCAGTGTCTTGGTTAGCTGTGTTAGGATTGTAGCTAGGCAATTAGAGCACCGGGGCAAATTCAGTCCAGCCCCTAGCCTTAAGGGATAGAGAGAAATAAAACCAATATGGAGCGTGGGTAAGGATATGGAAAAGGTGTTTCAAGAACTTAATGAAAAAGGCAAATAACCCACACTTAGACACTTGCCACAAGAGTGGCATGGCAGAAACCATGGCCATGAGTAGTAAGAGATGGGAAGGGAAACCTGAGCTGCGTATATATATGTGTGTGTGTGTGTGTGTGTGTGTGTGTGTGTATGTGTGCGCGCACGCGTGCGTGGAATAATTTCAAATCATTTTTTAATTTCAAAATATTAAGGGAGTACAATATTTTTGGTTACATGGATTGCTTTTGTAATGCTTGAGTCACAGCTATAAGCGTGCTCATCACCCAAACAGTGAATTTTGGACTATAAATTAATGGCATGGACTGGATCCGAAGCATGAGTCCTCAACTCTGACATTAGTGGTCTTTCCACTATATTCTTATTCGAAATATCAATGAAAATCAAAGTGTTATCATATGAGCTATTTACTAGATCCTTTTTTTTCAGGTACTTAACATTACAAGGTATTATTGTAAGTGGACAGTTTTCTTTAATTTCAGACTCATTTAAATGCAGACAGGTCCTTTCACATAAATTTCTCACACACAAAAGATCTGATAATCGGTTCCTAATGTATACTCGTATACAATTTAAATTGATGAATCCTAGGACTTTTTTTTTCTCCCCCTCCTAGGAGTTTTGTTAGTTTCATTTTTCCCTGTAGACTCCTTTTATTATTCATTGAGAAATATAAATTTGGAATAAAAAGTTGTTTTATTAGAACTTAAAACATTTAGAACAACAGGTTATACACCTGCTCAAAATACTTGTTTTCAGCAGATGGCAGATATAAAAAATAAGAACTTTATTAGTATTCTTCCAAGTTTAAGGCACCATTGTCACAAGTCTTTAGAACCTAAATTTCAGATGAATTCTTTCTGTAAGCCAGCCTCTTAGTTAGATTTTCTGTACAATGTTTGTATCTAAACAGGATTTTACAAAATGGACATCAATCCAATTGACCTGAGCATTGAGAAATTCACACACACATACACCCCCAAAATATACAGTCCACATTAACAAATAGTACTGTGGGTATTTATGCAAGCAACATTACACAGGATTTATATTTAACATGTATTATTTCAATAAATGGTCATTATGCCTTTCATATATATCAACTATTATATCCCATAGAAATTCTTTTAAATGTGAAAAATATATTTGGGAAAAATTAGACTGATTATTATTTTTCCTCATAAACTCACCCTAGAATGTATTAATATACTTTTTTATGAGAACTTATGTTCAAAAAGAAGTGTGTGTATGTATATATATTTATACATTTGAGTGATTTTGAATTATAATTCAAATTTAATTTTGCTTTTCAAATTACTAGCTGTGCAACTTTGGGCATATTACTTAACATCACTGAATATTAGTATATACATAAAATGGGATATTTACAGACCTTATTTAGAGGACTGTTTCAAGAATTAGACTAAATATGCAAAACTTCTAGTAGAGAGCTTGGTGCAGAATAATGTTTAATTAATGTTACCTTGTCTTTGTCATTGTTATTATTGTCATCTTTTTTTTAAATATTAAAATAGTATCAGTAAATACTATAAATGGAAATACTTTTCCTTTGGTAGAGGACGATAATGGTGGTTTTACTTTTCTCTAAGTTCCAAATTTCCCTAAATTTTCATTGTATAAAATTTATATTTAGCAATGGTTCTTTCATCAGTACATACCCTTTTCATCAATTCTTTCATCAGTACATACCCTTTTTTAATACTCCTTTATAAAAATTTTGAATTGACATTCATATACATAGATTTCAAATCAATCTTTTAATGTCTATCAAAGTCTTTGACTCAGTCCTTGCTCTTCTAATCCCAAATTCAAGTTAGAACCAGTTCTAAGAAATGAGCTAGCCAACCATGAAACAACATGGAGAAAACTTAAATACATATTACTATGTGAATGAAGCCAATCTAAAAGGGCTACATACTATATGATTTCTAATATATGAAGTTCAAGAAAAGGAAAAATCATGGAGACAGTAAAAAGATCAGTGGTTTCCAAGAGTTGAGGGGAGGAAGAGTGGATGGGCGGGACACAGGAATTGTAAGGCATTGAAACTATTCTGTGTGATCTTATAATGGCAGATACATGTGTCCAGGGGATGCATCAGTGGCTGTATGGGAATTCTGTACTTTTTGTTCAATTCTACTGTGAACCTAAACCTGCTTTCAAAAATTAAGTTTATTAAAAAAAAAGAGGAAAAAAAAGAAATATAATTGCTTATGTAATAGCAGGGAAATAGTTGCACATAAACACCTTGTATACCATATTTACCTTGACTATCTTAAACAAGTTAGCATACTTCCTTTGGGGGAAAATGTTTTAGCTATACTCTGACAGAATACACAGCTGACAGTGCTAGTTAACACTCTGAAGATTTTATTACAAAGAAATACACTTAACTGTCATATCTCAGTAGAATCCAAAACTGTATACCTTCAGTATTTATCACAATTATTAGAGAGTGTTTAGACTACAGGCATTTTCATTTGTGCTTTTCGGATTTCCTTCAGAATAAGCAGTATTTATTAGAGTTACACAACCTTAAAAGCAGTTGTAATGAAGCAAGTGAGTAACATAAAATTGCCAAAGGTCTGTATGGCATGAAAATGTTTGCAGAAGACAGTTTTCAGATGTTTCTGCTACAAAAATAACAATTTAAAACATTGGCAAATAGCTCAATGTGGGAAAATGAAAAATTGACATAGGTTTTAGAAGCATCTTTATAAGTCACTTGTTAATTCACACTTACCAGTTTACTTACTCAGAAAGTTTTTTTCATTGTTCCTAAAAAATCATTTAGCCCTCACCTGCTCAATACAGTCATCTCTAGTACCACTACTTTCTGTAGCAAGAAATGGAAGCTGGTCAAAACATAAATCCGGCAAATGCTTACTGGATTTAATGAATTAACCAGAATCCATAGAAAAAAAACAATATTGATGTATTGATTGACTATACAAAATATTGAATTGATTTGCACGCAATATATTATTTATCACCATTGGTTTGTTTTAAAGAAACATCTATTAGAATTTATATGTTGAAATAAATTCTGGATTCTCATGTATTATGTTTTTGAGTTTATAAAATTTATGCATAAGCACCTAAATACACTATTTGTCTATTTTATATATTAGCATAGAAAACTTCATTTTCACATGACTTTATCTTAGCGTAATAATGGGAAGTGTTGCTGTAGATATTATCTGCAGTACCTTTTGCAAATACTTTAATCTTTCAAATAATATACTTTCTCAAGAAATACTGTATAAAACATGGTAAAAATGGTTGACGGTAACTATATATGATGATTTTGACTGAGAATAAAACAAAGTCAATCACCATTAACAACTAGTGAGGAAAGACCGTGGATCCCAGGCCCGCTCACGGTACTCACATGAATTTGCTTGGTAGAACTGTGACTTGTTCAAATTAAATGCTCTGTAAATGCTTGTTGAATAGAATTATAAAATAAAGCAAATAAGACAACCACCAGCCATCTAACTTTTCACATAGCTCCTTCTAAATATACTGCCAAGCAACAGTTGGAGGTGGTAGTATTTTATTTGATCCTGTCCATTAGATCAACATAGAGAATGCCATGGATGTTTTTCCAAATATTATCCATTTGAGATGGGAGAGAGTTCAGACATGTCACACACATATATATGTCCACAGATATATATATAGTTTATATATATACATATAATAATTATGCAATTTGTTATATAAATTATATAATTTATTTCAGGACTCATTTCTTTTGAAATTGAACACTCAGTTTACTTTTGACTTAAATGATAATGTGCACCATGCTTGATTAAATTAACTATGGTGCAGAGTTGTAGCCTGCTTCTTCAAAAGGGGCCATATGTATTTATATAAATTACTTTTGTTGCCACTGATTGCTAATACTGAGGACAGAGTTGATTTAAGACAGCATATATTGTTTTTATTTTGAAATAAATGATGTGCTTTTATTTTGAATTTTAGCAGAAACGTAGATTGCTTAATAATTTGGGTGATTTAGTTGAAAGAAATGGTCTATATTAAGCTTTCAAGGGGCATGTTTATGAACTCTCTCCCACCTCAAATGGATAATATTTGGGAAAATGTCCATGGAATTCTCTATGTTGGTCTAATGAAGGTGTTAATTCATGTACTTAATGTAGAATTGTGTAATCAGTGTCAAAATTAATCAAATAAAGACAGGATATTATATAATTCCATTATTGTTTGCAGACTAGATTCAGCAGGAGCTACATAACAAGTTAGATTTTTTGGTGTTTGTCTTATTTTGCTTTATTTTATAATTCTATTCAATAGGCATTTACTGAGCATTTAATTTGAGCAAGACATAATTCTACTGAGCAAAGTAGTGTGTGTCCTTTGAGTGGACCTGAGAGTTGTAGTCTCTCCCTTCAAGTTGTTCAGAATTTAGTTACATGTTCAACATGTGAGAATCCCAGCTGGCAGACATTGTTCTCGTCTTTCTTCTGTTTGTTCAATGATTCTATAATCTGTCTCTTACCACTACTCTGACTCACCTTTTTTAAACTCTGCCATTTTCATCTAGAACCCTATATTTTACCATATTGGAACACTACTACTTCACCAATAAATCATACGTTTCCAGTCACTATGTCCTTATTACTTGATTCCCTCTTCCTAAAATACATTTCTGCTTCCTTCTCCATACAGCCAAATCAAGGTCGCATGACTGTTTCAGAACACTGCCAAGAGTTCCCTGACACAAGCTGCCTGCCTCTCTCCCCTCGAAAGAATGGATTGGCCATTTGTCTGGGTTCACATAAGACTTTATTCATTTAGCATATTTCATAAAAATAAATAAGACATATTCTCTAGTTACTGATTGTCAGGCACTAGCATTATCTTGGTTAATTATCAATATCACCTTATGCAGTAAATACTATTATCCTTATTTTATGCATGAGAAATCTAAAGTACACAGATTTTATGTAAGTGCCCAGTTTTACCAGCTAATAAAGTAGCAGAGCAATCACTCAAATCCAAGGATTCACTTTCAGAGTCTTGCTGCTTAACCAGCGTGCTATGTACATCCACATATTGTATTATGTATACTTGTGTATGTATACATTAGTACACCTATCTTCCTCCATTGTAATACTGATTTTCTTAAGTTCAGAGATCACATTTATATCTTTGATATTCAACATACTAACCAGCATTTAAAATATACTTTGTAAACACTTGCAGAATGTTTTCTGACTGCACAAATTAATAAGGACACCGTGTCTTAGAAAAGTACGTTAGTAATCTTGTTTTGAGAAATTTATTAAAATGTTGCTATTGCCTTGAGCTCTTCTAAACATAATCTATTTTGGAATCTTTAACTGAAGTAAAAGTTTTGGTAACAGAGAGAAAGAAGTCAGGGGTCTCTAATAATGAAAGAAAACTACTTTGGAATATTAAATCCTAACTGGAAAAAAAAACCAGCATGTGTGTTTGTGGCGGGTTATAAACTCTGACTGTAGTCGTTTTGATATAATTGGATAATGGTCATAGGAATTTATATCACCTTTGTCTAAATTAGTAATGAAGCTTTATCTGTTCTGGGTAGTGAGAAAATTATCCATCTAGAGGCAGGAGTCAGATTAGGTGATAATTGCTATAGCGGTTAAGAGCAAAGCTTCTAAATCAGCAGACATCTTTCAAAATCTAAGCTTTGTTGTATATGGCTTAGTGGCTGAAGTGGCTCAGACACTTCTCTGAGCTAAGACCTGCCACTTACTATGCACATTACTTAACTTCTCTTCACCTCAGTGAAACCAGGACAAAGATACAGCCTATCTCAGGGTTTTCGTGACAATTACATCACAGGACACTGGTAAAGTGTTCAGCAAATTGTCTGCACATACTATGTGCTGAACTACTGCAATTATTCAGTGCATTTACCTAAGGAATATAAATATACATACATACAATATCTACCCAGTGGAGTGATTTAAAGAATTAAATGAGATACGAAACACTATGTCTGTAAACCATCTCTATTATCAGGTAAACATTTATAATTTCTTCTAAGTGCATACATTTTTAAATGTTAAGTCATAGCATCTTAATAGCCTATTACATTTTAAATACATTTTTACATTGGAAATTAGAATAGCACATTACTATGATTGACTAAAACTCAAAAAGGCTAACAAATTGAATGTGAAATAGACATTCAGTGTATTTTAAGTGAGGCCTAAGTGAAACATTGCAAGGTCTAAAAATTTTATATGCCACATAAAGTATTGAGACCACCTTATAATCCACCAGACCAAAGGAGTAACCCAAGGCTATAAATTAGGAAGATTGTTAAAGCAGGCACATGAAACCACTTGATGTCATAACTGCAAAAATTAAGATATGATGACAAGGCTTTTCCTTTAGTGATAGATTCTAGTTTATTCATATATTTATATGATATATAAACTCTTTGATATATGTTTATATAATTATTTGATATATATTTATATCAAATAATATGAATGTTTAAGTAAAAGAAATGATGTGAGAAAAAATAATTATTGGTAGAACTGTCTATATGAAAATAGGGAAACCAAGTTTTATACAGATATAATCTCTAAACATTGATTTTTCCATCAGACAGTGGAAAATCTGAAAATATTTTTTTCCTTCAAATTGGCTGAATGGTTGGAATAGAATACCTTTATCAAATTCTGAATCATTTACTGCAAACCAATCACCTTCTGTCTTACTGAGGACCACCTGGTTGAAGCACTGTTTTTTGTCCCACTACGTAATCTCCCATACTTTAGCCTAACTTCAGTGATCTATTTAAGGTCAGGTTGCTACGTTTCACAAATAATGTTTACATCATGTCACTTGCATTCAGTGGTTCCCTTTATCATGTGCATTAAATCCATCTTTTCTACCTGGTCTGCAAGAGCTTGTGCACATTCATTGCCTGACTGTTTCTTTCCTACGTCACATCCAGATTTTCCATTCCTCTTACCTTAGACTTTCAGCTTCAGTCAGCAATCTGACCTGCAAACTCATTCAGGGTGTCTTATTTCCTTTCACTTAACGCTGTTCATCATATTTTTGCGTTTTAATTTTTCTAGCACCTATGGACTTTGCTAGTCTTAAATTTCATTATCTTTTGCTTTTTACATAGTTTCATCTTCATCCTGTTTGTATGCCACGTGCCCTTTTACCCAAGTAAGTTATAGGTTTCCTCAAGATAAAAATAATTGCTTTCTATTTTATTTTCCCGTAATACACAGTACCAAGTGCATCCTGTTTACCTTCAGTAAAAGCCAGAGAAAATATTTCAATATTTTTTGTTAGGAGTCAAAATAGTATTTAAAAACTTAAAATTCAAATTGTCCATGTTTTATATTTGATGTTTCGCCGAGGGTGTGAGGAATTGAAAAAGAGAATCTTTGTACTTGGTTTTATCTCCAAATCTAATGAGAATGTGCAGAGATCATCAGAATTTTAGAAAATACACAAGGATCGCTTTTATATAAAAGTATTTTAGTGATTGTTATATTTTGCTCTCTTTTATAATCTCTTGTTGATTTTAAAAAGAATTTAAGGGAAATATTTTTAAAAAAATATTTCTTTTTCTGCAGTTCTTTCTTTTGTGGGACACTATATGTTAGATTTTTGTATTTCACTATGAACTCTGCCACTACATAACTACCTTACTCAAGCTCATGTTAATCAACTTTAGGTTGCCCTCAAGTAAGCTTAATTAACCTCTTTCGGTCTCACTTTTTTCCTGCTGGGGTTGAGTGATATCTAAGCTGCTTTTTAGCTCTCAAATTTTTAGCCTATTTAAATAAAATTCTTTCTGCATGTGGAGTTTATTTCAGTCCTATACCTCTGCATATTCTTGGCTTACCAGAATAAGTTATCAAGAACTAGAAGAACAAAAAGAATCACCTGAATAGGGCTGATCTCAGTAGATATAAAGCTATTAACCATTTCCACATCATCAACCTCTATTGTCTTCAGCACTTTGGCTTGATTAAAGATACCCACCCCTTGATTTTTCTCTCTATTTAATCCACTTAAATTTGCATTATTTTGTTTTTTTTTATCACCACTGCTTGAGGCTTCCTGCCAGTATGAATTTTAAAGTCTTATAGTTCTTAATTCTCATCTGCTTAAGTGTTATAAATGTTGTACAGATCTTAGCTGCATGATTCCCTCTGGGCATTTTTTAAAGCTTACTTAAAACTATTGAACCCTTCCCCACAAATCTACAAATTTGAAGTTTGATTTGATATATATGTCTATGGGAAAGGCAACCATGGATAGATATGAGTAGAAAAATACATTCACAGCCCCAGATCAAGAGAAATTTGACCGCTGTGCAATTACAGATGATCAGATGATTGTTGTAATCATGCTGCCAAGATAATTTGGGTGAACATAATAGTGCAGTATCAGTGCTAAAGCCACATTACCTAGTTTCACATCCAAGATCTGCTACTTTCTAGCTGTGTGTCTCTGAGCAAGATGCTTAACCTTTAACTCATAGGATTGTTAAAAGTGTTAAATAAAGTAATATATATGTGTGTGTATGTGTGTGTGTGTGTGTGTATATATATATATAAAGCATCTAAAACAGCATCTAGTATACCCTTGCTTTCAACAAATGTTAATTATTATCATTATAAACATGTTCAAAAAAGTTTTCAGAGTAATCCTGTAAGCAGACAGTAGGGGGAAATTGCACTATTATTTCACCAAGATTCAGAATTATGTATAGTTTGGTATACCAGCCTAATATATGAGTTTAAAAAAATGAAGTTTCACACAAAACCCATGGTTCTTGCAAAATTTATAACACGAATATTGATTGTATTATTTTCCTTAGTCTATAAGCACCGTAAGAATGAGACATGCAAAACCATATAAAGGCAACTGCTATAACAATTAAGATGAGAACACCTGCAACCTCATCCCTACTACACTGTGCACCGTGTCTCAAGGAACACAAGAGGACAACCATTAAGACAAAACGATTGTCGTTACCATCATCCATTTTCTTGAGATTTTTCTTGTCTAAAAGAAAGGAACTGAAATATAGAAATCTATATTTATGCGATTTTAAAGGACCTGATTGTAACCGTCAAACAGGGCATTTGGGCATTTGATGTACAGAACTGGGTTTTTGTCTTTCTTGTGCTTCACTCTGGACAGAGCTATAGATGTTCTTAGCCCATCGTGGAAAACAGTGATGCAAGTTTGCCATGAGGTACCCAATAAAAATGCAGCTTTAAGAAATAGTTATCTTCTCCTCTTGTGAATATTTGCAACACTATTTTATCTTTACCAATGCTCTTCTACCTTAACATTCTATCAGAGAACTGGAGATTTGTTCTCTAGTTGTTTCATATATTTAAGATTCACTTCCTCATATACATTAAAATTAAAAATTATTTGACACGAAGAAATGTTAAATCTTGAGGTACCCCAATTACCCTGAGTTGATTAATTCACATTGTATGCCGTATCAAGACATCACATGTATCCTATAAAGATTTATAATTATTACATACCCATAATTTAAAATTTAAAAATCAAAACATAAATACAAATTGAGTATCAGAGACTTATTTTATATCTCTTTAAA